>PJEM01000305.1:22492-167082 GCA_004023845.1 Helogale parvula
TATATATATATATATATACATATGTCTGTTTATGTCTTCTGCCCATTTCTTCACTGGGTCATTTGTTTTTTGGGTGTGGAGTTTGGTAAGATTGTAGATTTTGTAGATACTAGCCCTTTATCTGATATGTCATTTGCAACTATCTTTTCCCATTCTGTCTGTATATATATATATATATATACAATGGAGTATTACATGGCAATGAGAAAGAATGAAATATGGCTATTTGTAGGAAAGTGGATAGACCTCGAGGGTGTCATGCTAAACGAAATAAGTCAGGCAGAGAAGGACAGATACCATATGTTTGCACTCACAGGTCTAACAGGAAAACAGGAGAAACCTAATGGAGGACCAGGGGGAGGGGAAGAGGGAAAGAGAGTTGGGGAGAGAGAGGGACACAAAACTTGAGAGACTATTGAATACTGAAAACGAACTGAGGGTTGAAGGGGAAGGGGGAGGGGAGAAAAGAGGCGGTGGTGATGGAGGAGGGCACTTGTGGGGAAGAGCACTGGGTGTTGTATGGAAACCAGTTTGACAGTAAACTATTAAAAAATAAAAATTAAAAAAATAGTTTTCTGTTGGCTTATTACTCAGTTACAGTTGCTTATATATATATATATATATACATATATATGTATATATATATATATAATACCAAATCTGAGTCATTTTAATTATCTACTCTGTATTAGAGTTAAGAGCTGGCAAAAGAGTTGACTCTATCAAAATTCCAAAATCCTGAATTAAAATTAATACTGCAAAGTGGTTAAAATTTTTCTCTTCCATTGAGCAGAAAATTCTCATCCTTGCATAGTAAACTGAGTGAAATGCCAAAATAATTCAAAATGCATCAAGGATCATTTGCGGTGGTATTATAGTATTACAGGGTCCTGATGAGATCCAATAGTTTATCCCAGTGGATAGACTCCTCTCACTCTGAAGAGTGGTGGAGACAATAATATTATAATTCCTTATATTGTACTTTTTAAGACTCCAGATGGGCTAATGCCCTTCTAGAGACAATATCACATCACCTTGACATCATTGCATTGTGATCCCATATTTCCTGGTGGTGAACTCTTAATGGAGACAGAAATACTCACTATTAGCACATCTATCAACACTCACATATTTTTGCTTCATCAGTACTTTACCAACCGTATCCCCAGATTTTGTAGCATGTCACTGTATTCCTCCGATGTCTCAGGTAAACTACCCACAAATCTCTGAGCCACTTTTATATCCCTGGCACGTTTTTAAAATTGATATAATTATTTACATTCTTTCTCAATACTTGCAAACCCAAGACCTTATTTATTGTAGTGGAGCTGAAGTTCCTTCATAGTAACACTTTAGCACATCATTTTTATATAATAATGAGGCTAAAATACCATTTTAAAAGAGATATGGCTTAAAAATATTCAGCTCTACTGATTTTATAGCTCTCTTGTGCAATACATAATTACTAGATATCTTTACTCTCACGGGAAAGTGATATTTAAGATACTGAATTAAGCATTTTTCTCAAAATTA
Source organism: Helogale parvula (assembly GCA_004023845.1). Classification (NCBI taxonomy): domain Eukaryota; kingdom Metazoa; phylum Chordata; class Mammalia; order Carnivora; family Herpestidae; genus Helogale; species Helogale parvula. Next base: position 24,026 of record PJEM01000305.1, read on the forward strand.
ACGCCTTTGCTTATTTTCACACATTCTCCTTTTGTATGGTCTGCCTCTTCTAGTTCTATCAATAAGGCCATTCTACCAACTCTCTTCTTAGCCCCCAGGAAAAAGAAAAACAAATAAATGAAGTAGTCAGTTAAAATGAGGGAGGCATAAAGGTAGTTTGTAAAAAAAAATTTTTTTTTATCAACCAGTGTGTTAGTAAACTTTTTCAGTAGTGTCAGATTTCTTAAAAGTTACGTATGTTGGGATGCATGGGTGGCCTAATTAGTTAAGCATCCAACTCTTGATTTCAGCTCACATCATGATTTGTGAGTTTGAGCCTTGCATCAGGCTCTGGACTGACAGTGTAGGGCTTGCTTGGGGTTCTTTCTCTCTCTCCCTTTTTCCCTGTTCTTCCCCTACTTGTGCATGCTCTCTCACTTTCTCTCTATCAAAATAAATAAACTAAAAAACCCCACAAATGTAGTTCCTATAACCAGTGTGAAAACTCTTTAGTTAATCACACTTTCACCTTCATATTTTTAAGAAGAACATCTGTAGCTCTATGAGGAAAATGAGGAAGGTCAGGAACAGAGCTAAAAGTTCAATGTTACTCTGTTTTCAGCATTCTGGTCATCATGTGTAATTTCTATCTTCCGTGATCTATGTAATATCTAATGGAAACGCCCCATATAAAAGGTTGAAACTCTATTTTTCTCTCATTTCAGTGGCATTGTCAGACAAAATGTTTGAATGGTATGTGTGAGGACAGGTGGGCCCTTTGCATCCCCAGGCATTTCCTCTGTATACTTGTTTGGATCAGAATGTGTTTAAGTATATAACAACGATGAAGCCTTCCCCTTTGCCTCAAACCTGATAATGGACTGTCAATAAGATGTTTTCTGCCTTCATCCCCTCCCCAGGGCCCTACCTGGCCATCAAATCCTTTCCTACCCAGGAGTTCAAAACTGCCCCTGATTCAGCTGATGCGCATGGAGTCAATCAATGTCCATTAGCCTGGAGCAGGTGTTCTGGTCACACCAGCTGTTAGTCTGGGGTAGAGTTGTCCTCCAGTGGCCTTTGTTATTACCACCATGAAATTAGGGACAAAAGTTATAGTGATGACAAGTTTTAATTCTCTGTGTCAACAAAGAGATAAAGGAGAGCCAACCAGACAAATTCAATAACTATTTGGATTTTAAAAACTGTTATGAAAACCACATTGGATGTTTTCCAATATTTCTCATCTATTATTAAGCTACTTTTGATCTTTGTGTATCTTTGATCAGATATTAGATTTTAGACTGTTGATTAAGGCTTTAAAAATTATTATTTGCATTCAAACATTCTACATTAGACTCAGTTGTAGAATCTTTTGTAACTTTTGTGTTGAGAAATGAGTCTAATAACCATCAAGGAAGGTATTTTTTTCTTTCTCTTTGCTCTTTTTGTGAATAAGAATGTCATGTCAACTCTACTTTTTTTTTTAAAGAGATGTAAAAATAACATCTCTGGCATTCATTTATAATTATCACATATAATGTGTGGTACAATTACTTTTTTAACATGCCTGTGTATTTTAATGTGCTAACTAGTCTGTGAACTGCTTGGGTGGAAAAGCTTTTTACTATGGCATTATCCCCCAATAATGAAACCAGCATGAGTTATAATAGCAGTACATAAATAGTCCCTGTTCTTTGAGTTCTTCCTTTGTTCCAGCCACAAGCTAAACATCTTCCATACATACCTAATTTAAACCTTAAAAACATTTCGCACGGCAACTATCATCCGTATTTTATAGCTGACAAAACAGAGGTTCATATAAGTAACTTGTTCAGGTTATATTCTACTGAAGGAAAGATGTCCTATTTACTTTGCTTGCTCTTCATTAGACTGTCTGCATCTTGAGGTCTTCTTGCTTGTATTTTTAAGCCTAGCAACCATGGAGCTCCTATAGATCATTAATACAATACTAAGGAATGGATGGGGAGTGTTAATTGGGTCCCGGCTTGAAACTCACCCCTAAAGGGTCATGTCTGTGTGAGTCAGGGACTTCCTACATATGGGAAATGATTAAGTGGGGAAATACTATGAAGAGGTCTTGCTGTGTTTACTTTGTAGTACTTCCAGCATTTGATCAAATGCATATCCTACCTGGTTGAGTAATTATGCAGGTAATGAACTGTGTATCTGAGAATGCAAAACACCCAGCGATCTCATGGCCACTCGATTCCTTCTGATTAATACTTCCTCATGTTTAAGTGATATTTCTTTTTATCCATTGCCTTGTATTTCACTGCGGCATGACCTTGGCCAAACAGTTGCTATACTGAAATTCTCTCATGATACTTCTTAATTCCACATTTGCTAGCGTATAAAAATTCTGCCTCATAGCAGACAATATGGCTAAGAAATAAGGAAGAAAGATGAAAGCAGAGACATACAAAAAGGACATTGAGAAGTTGATTATCAACAAGTAAAAATGTGGGGAAACTGGAACCATTTCATTCTCTTCTTGTGCAGCTAGTTATTAGCACACACATCTTGGCATTTTCTGAAGCAGAAAACAACATTTCTACAAAGCTGTTTACAACACCGTATCCAACATCATACTAATTTGAACACAATAATTCTTTAAATGACAGGTGATAAGTTATAACACATTAAAATTGTTTTATTGTTATTAAAAATACGAATGACAAAGGAATGAGAGCCCCTGGCATTCTCATTTTATCAGCTAACTTGTTTACCTTTGTAGTTTAATCACATAATATTGTTTTCACCGGTGAATGAATAAGTTCTCATTCTAGTTTGACATTAAATCTATTTTTTTTAAATTGTATTAGTTCTTAGAAGCTTCTTACTGGAAGAAAGTAAGAGGGGATGGAGGATCTCTAAGTAACAGAGGCCATGCTAACATATGACATTGAATAAATCATAGGTGCTCATTCATTTTCAGTGCTAAATAAATCGATTTGTGACAGTTAGTCCTATTGGGTTACTGAAGCATGGGATGTAGCCCTATGTTTTTAATAGTTAATATTATGGCAAAAGTGGAAGTGAATCTGTTTTTGTAAGTGACAAAAGTAGACGTGACTTTTAAAGATTGAAGTTGTATGACTTCCTATTAAATTATCTCTATAAATAGAAAAAACTAGTATTTATTGCTCAGAAATATCCAAAACTTCCAATTTGTTGACTTTCTTTAACTCATGTGTATTAATTCTGATTTTAAAAAAATTCTTAGAAGCAGATATTTGTATTCTCTTTTTACAAATGAGGAGAGGATCAAATTTATTTCAGTGAATTTCCCAAAACATAATTTAAAAACATTATAAATAGGATTTCAACTCAAGTCTATCAGGGGCTAAAGTTCATTCTTTCTCCAGTATACTTCCTCTGTCCTCACTTATAGTAAATTAGAGCAACCACATCTGTTTATTTCAATTTTTATTTAATATATAATTGTGGTCCTCAATAAATTTGCTGAATTCTAGAACAATAAACCACTATTAGTAATCATAGTCTGAAGAGAAAGTTAAGCCAACAACAACAAAAAGATTGTTTTCTATCATTGCGTGTGCCCTATCCAGGTCAACCAAATATGTAATTAATTTCTCAAAACTCCACAGATATTTCAGAATATCTTATAATTTGTATACAGCTGAGCACTTCTGTCTCAGAGCTTATAATACTTAGAACTTATTTCTGATCACAAAGAAAGGATTATTTGGTCATCTGAATATTTGAATTAGACAATTTAAATCTTTCTGGTACTAGGATGTAATAGTTGATTCAAACTCCCCACCGAAACAAAGCGTAAGTATGGCAGCCTAATATATGACAAGGGAATTTCTTCCTGGCATTCATTAAAGGAAATTCAATGTCAGGAAAAACTAAAAACAGACAAGAGAAATAACGTTTCACGTATAGTCATATTTCAATGTGCAGTTAAATCCGTGTAATCCGAAAAAGGTATTTTGTACATAGTAAATGTTATAGTAACATAAAGCGCTGTTTCCTAAAGATTTCTGTTTTTGATACATACAAGTATTGTAGTAAAAAGCAAGAGATATATTGCCAAATATTTCCTTAGTGCTCAAATTTTCTTTTTTTTAATTTTTTTTAATTTTTTAAGTCTTTATTTTATTTTGAGAGACAGAGACAGAGAGTGAGCAGTAGAGGGGCAGAGAAAGGAGACACCGAGCCTGATGCGGGTCTCGAACCCATGGACTGTGAGATCATGATCTGAGCTGAAGTCGGATGCTCAACTGACTGAGCCCCCCAGGCACCCCAGTGCTCAAATTTTCATAATGTGCCTTGCCCCACAAAACTGAGAGGACATTTGTTCTATAGGATGGAGACTTTCTTCTTCTTCAAAAAGGAACAGGCCTGGCAAGTAGATTCTGGCATCATAAGTAATTGAGGAAGGTTTTCAGTTAAATGATCATTAAGGCTCTTTCCAATTCCCAAACTCTACATTTTCATGACTCTAATCATAAAAGTTGATTTGTTCATCAAGGGATTTAGGGAAACATTTATTCAAGGTGTGCTGTTTACTCAGTAGGAATAATGGAATGCAAGTCAAGAATGAGCATGTGGGTGGAGTCTGGAGATCTGTATTTAGTCCTATGTCCACCACTAATGTTTTTTTTTTGAATAATTTAGGTTCTTTGATCCTCAGTGCTTCTTTAAAATCCGAGTTATAAATTGGAAGTTAAATGAAAAGAATGAGTTGACACAGGTGTGTGTATACCCGGTGGCAGTGTCCACTGTTATCAGATTCTGTAGCCAAATTGGAGCATCGTGCAGCTGAAATGAAGCACAGGCTGTGTGGCTGGGGGTGAGGGGCTCTACATGCAGACGTCCTGTCCCCACCCTGACACTGACCTTCCCAAGCAAGGCCATTCTCCTCTTTGGGAGGCAGGAGCCTCCCATGTAGAAGAAAGCTGTGAGCTACATCAAAATAAAGGTTACTCCTTATTTTTTTCAATTCTTGATAACATTGGCATTCCCTGGGAAAAGAGTTGGGGTTCCAGTTTTAAAGAGGTGGAAGTAAGGATCATACCAAAAATATCCTGATCTAAAATTATTCCAGAATGATTGAAAGCCTCTTAAGAATACACATTTTCTTCTTCTCATCTTTCAAAATCCTTTCTCTTTTAAAGCTCTTCCAAAAAGGTAACTGTGCTTTCCACTTCACAGAGAGAAAGTCATAGCCTTTTTTTTTGTTGTTGGAAATTTTGTCAGATAAGCTTCTGTAAGCTTTCTGGTTGAGAAGATGAATGCTTGAATGTATGGATTAGTACTTGATTTGTTTAGCAAAATTGGTTTAGAAAAAAATACTCATATTAAAGAAAAATCTTGAAGTGCTTTAGTGGTTTAGAACAGTAGTTGGTAGATACAGAAAACCAAACTCATATGCCTTAAACAGTGAAGGGGGTTTATTACCTCATGAACGAACAAGTCCAAGGATAGACGGAAATTGGTCAGTGTGTGGGTAGAGCTCTCTTTCCGTGTCACCGGATGTTGTCACATCTCCGCCTCTTGTCTGTCACCTTTATCCTCAAGATGTTATCCTGGTGGTCACGTGATGGCTGTCAGCTTCTTTTGTGTATCCAGTTTGAGGAAAATGACCACTATCCTCAATTGTTGAATAAATGTCCAAGTTTGGTCTCATTGGTCAGCTTTGAACTAGTTTGTGCATAGTTCTGGTTTTAGACTGAGTTAGATGATGAATGATGAGATCATCTTTTTGGTCAAAAGTAGTGGAAAAGCAGGAAGTGCCCTTGTATCTGGGGATAAAGAGGACAAAGAGAACCCCACCCAAACTTCCTGACAGCTACACAAAATGAAGGGAGGGGTAGAAGGTAGAATGGAGGTTGGTCAGATGACCACAGTATCTTCTGTAGAATTCTGCCACTTTACTAAATACCATCAAAAGTGTAGTCATTTTCTCCATGCAAAACTTGAAAACCAAAGATGGACTCCGTGCCTTCATAGAATTACAGTAGTAGAAGGAAATTTAAAGACAATTAAATCAGGGCATCTGGGTGGTTCAGTTAAGCATCCAGCTTCAGCACAGGTCATGATCTCATGGCAGGTTAGTTCCAGCCTTGTGTTGGGCGCTGTGCTGACAGTTCAGAGCCTGGGGCCTACTTCAGATTCTGTGTCTCCTTCTCTCTCTCTGCCCATCCCCCTCTCACATTCTGTCTCTCTCTCTCTCCTTCAATAATAAACATTAAACATTTTTAAAGACAATCTAATCCTCACACTTTGCGGATCGGGAAATTGAGGCTCAAAAGGTTCAGTAGTTTGCCCAAAAGAGTATAACAGAACTGGAAGTAGATTCCATATCACTGCTACAAATCCAATGCACTTTCAATTACACTATTCATTTATGTACTCATTCAATATTTGCTGAGTGTTGCTGACACCAGTATTGTCTGTTGAAACCTTCTGGCTTCACAGCCCACTTCAAATGCTATTTCCTCCATCAAGAATTTTTTCCCTTTCATGGTCAAAGTTCCTTCTTCAAATTATGCACCCTTTCGAACATTTTTAACCTTTCTCCATCACTTTCTACCTCCTATGACTTTTTTTTTTTTCTGGCTTTATCTCTCCCACTGAAGTATGAGTTCCTTGAGCAAAAAGGCCATGTTCTCTTCCTTTCTAGATCTTTCAGAGTGCCGCCCACAATTTCAAGCATATTTCACATATTAACATTTGAATACATGCATGAATGAGTAAGTGAATAAAGGACTTTCAGCAATGCTTTGGCTCAGGAAGGGATGACCTGAGATTTCTTAGGGGTAGGCTAGCTGCATCCTTTATGTTTCACCGGAGTCACGTTCATTGCCCCTTAGTAGTAGGTGAGGTTGAAACAGGCTTGTTTTTTGTAGCCTAACATGTGGTTTCAGGAAAAATGTTGGCATGAGTGAAGCTTGCCTTTCCTTCTGTGCATCTGTTTCCAGCCTCACTTTCCCCTGAAGATGCTTATGCATGCACAGCTAGTAGCACCATGGGCAGCCTTCCCCAGACCTATCAAGATGTAAATTGTTCTATTCTATTCCAGCAGATTCTTCTAGGAACCATTTGAGATAAATTTATTCTAACTTTATGTTCCTAACACTCTCAGTGGTATTTGATTTTTATAGGCACCCTTGAGGTAGAAGTTTTAAGAAATCTAAATTAAATTTTGAGCGTGAAATAGCGTGATAAGGTGATTGTGTGACCTTTAAGCACAAGTTGGTCTCCTTTTTCCTTTCGCTACTTAATTTCCATTTCTACTTGCCCATCCATAAGGCCAGCACGGCCTTTGGCATGTCATGGTTCATTTCACAAGATCCCTTGAAATTATACCATAATGGGGGGAAAGAAACAGGGATTGAGAGAACATGGCAAACTTCTCTACAATTGGACCCACTGGGACTCCAGTCTTCTTGACGAGTACAAAATTGATGATATATTTGTTATGGACGAAGCTGGAATAACTCCCCTTTAAGTGTCACTGCCTCAGAGTCATAACAGAAGTTCTGCAGAAGCTGTTATGTGAGAAAGGATCTATGTTTATTAAGAGGCCACACATTGAAAATTTTAGGGGACTAAATCTACCCCGAGGGAGATATATTGAGACATACTGAGATGGCCCCTTTGCTCTGTCAATATTACATTACGATTGATTCGAATCGCATAGTAAATCTTGAATTGCAGATGAAATAGCTAACACTTAGCACTTTATCTTTGCCGTCACAGTACCACATATCAAAGAGAGTACCCTTCAGACGAAATGAAAATGGTCTCTAAACATAATTTTACTATACCATTAGGATCTGTATGTATGAAATAAGAGTAAATTATTTCGTGAATAGATAGTCTACTCTATGGGGAAAAATGGCTGATTGTTTACATTCCACTGCTCCCTTAGATTATGTTTTTACTTTCTTTTATTTTTCATCAGTTTTTCCAGGAGAAAAAAAAACCCATGGATTGATTTCTTAATGTGTGTTTAAACAGCATAGGTTTGGCTATAACAATAAGACCAGGAAATAAAAATGGGCTGTTAAATGCAGTGTTTAGTGACAAACATGATTAAAAAAAAAAAAAGTCCATTCCAGTGCCTTTTATAATCCTGTTTTCAGTCCTTTGGACACTCATAACCCTTTTGGCTTTAGAATTCAACTTTTCCACACCTCATCTAGGTGATAAGGTATTTCTTTTGGAAAGCTCTGAGAAAAAATAATCCTTTTAGTTATTTTTGAATTATGAAGGAATAGGTGCACCAGTAACTAAAATGACTGAACACAGCCATTTCCAATCTGGTCTGTGGCTAAGCCTCCAAAGAAATAGCTGCATTTAAAGGTAAGATACAAAGTCCACAAAATGGAATAGCTTCTTCTACATGCCTAGTTGGTGTTTGCTGTCATTGGATTCAAGGTGAAAGGAGACGTTTGTCATTGCTTGTGTTAGATGTCACTTATTTCTGAGCATAATAGTTAAGAACATAGGAGTTTTATGGATGGGTTTTGGGTTTTCAAAAAATGTGGAATCGACACATAAAGTACATGATTCAGATTTATATTTCATATGACGAGAGATGCATGGACACAGGAAAAAATTAGATCTTACTATATATGTTCAGGAATCCCCATTCTGTTTTCTTTCTTTCTCCCCCTACACTTTAAATAGAGGGATACTTGAACTCTGGAAAAATTAGATCTTACTATATTTAGGGATCTCCATTCTCTTTCTTTCTCCCTCTATACTTTAAATAGAAGGACGCATTTCTTATCAATTTTCTGATGGAAAATTATTTCTGATGGAAATAAAAATAAGCCAACATATCATTTTTTTCTTCCTGTTCAAGCTTGATGTGGAGAAAACTAACCAACACATAGTGATATATTAGCCTCATTTATCTTTTGCTGTCAGAGTTTTTTTTTTTTACAAAAGTAAAATTAAAAAACACCACTAAAATTTATCTATTGAAGCATTGAAAGATTTCTATTGGAATCATTTTTTTGAATCCTAATATGCCTCACAAACATATTCTTTACCCTTCTGACCTGTCCTCAGTGCTTCCACATGCCTGCCTGCCCTGCTGTAGCCTTTGATTGTTCACTCACTGAGGTCTGCTGCGTGATTTGCTGTTCTGACACTCACATTGCAGGTTCCCGCCTTAGTGCTTTTCTCATCCTTGTTTTCTCTTTCTGAAATTCTCTGCCCCTAGAAATCCATCTGGTTCATTTGCTTACATCTTTTTCGTCTTTGCTCAAATTTCCCCTCCACAGTGATGTTCAAACTGACCCTTGCCCTATTTAAAATTGCAACTGGTACACTCTCCACACTCATGTCCTGGTACTGTGCTCTATTTTTTATTTTTATTTATTTATTTACTTGTTTGTCTTTAAAACATAATTTATTGTCAAGTCAGCTAACGTACAGTGTATACAGTGTGCTCTTAGCTTCACGGGTAGATTCCCATGATTCATCGCTTACATACAACATCCAGTGCTCATCTCAACAAGTGCCCTCCTCAGTGCCCATCACCCATTTTCCCCTCCCATCATAGCGCAGCCCTCAGTTTGTTCTCTGTATTTAAGAGCCTCTTATGGTTTGCCTCCCTCTCTATTTGAAACTGTTTTCCCTTTCCCTTCTCCCCATGGTTGTCTCTTAAGTTTCTCAAATTCCACGTATGAGTGAAGACATAGGATGTCTGTCTTTCTCTGACTGACTTATTTCACTTTGTACTCTGTTTTTTAGAACAAAGTATTTATCGCCTTAGAACCTACAAAATGCTTTCATGACTTATTATGCTTATTTGTTCGTTTCATTTTTCCTCTTGCTAAAAGATAAGTTCCAGGAGGCAAAGCTATTGGTCTATTTTATTTACTGATGTGTCACCTGTCCAAGAAAATAGGAGAACAGCACATAACACGTACTAAACATCAAGCGATATATTTGGAATTAAATGAATACATTTTCAGGTTCCGTTTAACATTTTAAGAGTTGATAATAGGTGAAGATGTGTTGATCAGAAATGCTTCAGAATTTATGTAAAAATTATGATGTATTGTGACTGTTCAGATTCCTTCTGTGCTAATTTAAAGATTCTGTAGTTTGAATCAGTTCAATAATATAATAAATATTTGGAATGAGCTCCAATACAAACTAAAGTTCTGTTGCAAGGAGTTGATCCCAATCAGTTCAAGACTTAGAAAAAATAAATGGAAAAGTCAAAAACCAATACAATAAAAATATTTTTTCCTTTTTCTTCTTTGAGTTTAGTGCACAACAACATTTGTGGCAATAGAGCTAAACAATATTTTGTAATGCTTAGGACTAAGCTTTGTGAAATGACATACAGATAAAGTATTATATTAGTTATGATTCAAGTTATTAATAGTTTAGCTGCATACATTTGCTAGTAATTGTTAGTGGACTGATTGTTTCAGTAATGGCAATTATTATCTTCATAATAAGCTTGCATAATAGTACATTCCAATAAATCTATTAGAAATTACAATATGTAATCATCAAGCAAATATCAGTACTATGAGAAATCAATAATTCATACAAATAGATGGGAAGACATAATTAGGTATTACTTTTATTGACCATAGAAACTGACCATAAAATGCTGTTATAGATACTCCCTGAATAAGTACTCTCTTTAAAGACTGAGCATCAAAGCCAATCACAAGGACACCCTGATATGTAGAGGAAAATGTAGGCATCACAGCTGGCTGGAACTGGAAAACACTAATATGTAAAGCGCATTAAGCAATGAAACTTGCAGTCTATGAAAGTAACAACTCTCATGGAAATGAAAGGTCTCTGACATCTTGCTCTCAAGGACCACATTACTGTATTCCTGTATCTAATGGACAATTCCAAAGACGATGACAGAGAATGGATGAAGATGACAGAGAAGATCCGTAGTGAGAAAGCGCACGAGGGAGTCTAGTAGAGGTGTTGTTTGTCTCTTGGTGTTTCTAACTGAACGCTACCTTCAATTTTGAAATGAAAATGTATGAGTAGTTTTAACAACTACCTCTTGTCTTTACAACTCCGTGTGACAGAGAAAATCTTTTCATATTTAGAAGTAACTAAGTCAAATTTAAAGCATCTCCTTTTCAATGATGGAGCTTTATAATGATTTCCCTCACACGTTCTTTTATCTTTCCTTCTAGACTCAGTATTCGCTGGAATAGTGATATAACAAATACAGTTCTTTTTTCTAGTGAACTAATTAGGAGAAAGTCTAAGCTGTTGTAAATAATAGAACCCCCAAACACAGTGGATTCATGTTGATGTGTTTTTGTTTCTCACTCATGTACCCATCTGTTTCTGGCCACGATGCACTGGAGCTCCTTGGAGTCATTAAAGCCCAGGTTCCTTGCATTTTGTTGTTTGTCTATTCCCTAAGATACTGTGCTCATCTAAAGCACTGAAACTTGATTACTTCACTGTGCTCATTCTAGCCAGGATGAAAAGTGGTGGTGTTTGGGAGTGGGCGGTGGTGTCGATGTCCAAGGGAAACAGCTTGACTTAACTTGGAAATAGATTAGCCTTTTAATTAAATCACTTCCCCTTACATCTCATTAGCCTGAATCTAGTCATTTTAGCATATGAATTCTGAGGGAGACTTGGAAATTTAGGCTATCTCTATGACCATATACAGAGGACAAAGAAAATAATTCATTGTGGAGGTACAACGTATATAATCCTGACGGGGCTTCTCACACCTACAGTCTTCTGTTTTAGTAGTGGAATGTCATCAACTTATATCAGATTTAGTTCCAGGTGAGTCTTGCCATTTATCGGGGGAGTATAGGAGACTTAGAAATTGTTTATTTGATTCACACTGCAATGTTTGCATTTCAGAGTCCATCTGCAATGACTCCATCTAGTATAAGAAAAACCAAGTTCTTGTCCTATTTCATATTTCTTTTAATCAATTATTTATCCTGTTCCTGCTTTTCAATTATTTGTATAGCTGTTTTCTGCTTCTCTAATTTTGTTCCAATAACAACTGGATATTTACTTACAGACTTAGAATTTCAGAGAACATATCCTTAACGGTTGCTATCATGTCCCTGTGAGGCTGCAGTCCTGTGTTCCTCAATCCTTACCGGTTTCGATTGACCAATCTCTCCTAGATCTTAGACACAGTGTCTCAGCATTGATTTGTATCCTACCCATCCTTTTGCCCCTGTTGACTGATTCATCAGTTTGAGCTGTTTTAAGACCCTCTATTCTGTCATTTTTATTACTAAAGTTAATATACTCTTGCCTTCCTCCACTTGAGAAATTCCAGGACTTTGACTAACCAGTTTTATATGTTTGGAATTCTGGTTTCCTCTGGTCAGTATTTTCCTGATGCCACTTGAGTTCTAATTATATCCTCTTTCTAAACTATGTTACAAAATATCCCAGCAGGCTAATAATTTTCAGGGTAAAACTCAGCTCATGGAATTTACATATAAGGAGAGAAGTCACTTTTATCATACTCATGATAAAAGAAACATATACATCCTCTCTTAGTAGAATGTAAGTAAGTAAATACAAATGAGTCATAGTAAGTTCTGGGGGCACCTGGGCGGTTCAGTTGGTTAAGCACGAACTTCAGCTCAGGTCATGATCTCATGTTCGTGGGTTCGAGCCCCGCGTTGGGCTCTCTGTGCTGAGAGCTCAGAGCCTGGAGCCTGCTCTCCCTCTCTCTCTGTCCCTCGCCTGTTCATGCTCTGTTTCTCTCTGGCTCTTAAAATAAACAAATGTTTAAAAAATTTTTAAATAATTTCTGAAAGAATGCTTTATGAAATGTATTTAAATCAAAAACCATGTACTCTATAAACAAAGATTATTTGTAGTATGCCAACTATAGGTATTCCATATATCACATTGAAATATTGGAGGATGGATTTACCTAGCTCTTCTTTATGCCATACACGTTTATCAGTTTTCCTGTAAGTGAAATCAGTAAGTGCTCAGTGTAGATGGGGCTCGGTGTGCAGTTTAGTGTTCCTTTTGCCTAGACAAGGTACAAAATATTGTTCACGTATTTTTACAAAGTTTAATATACCCTTTTGTACCCCCGCTCAGGACTCCTTCCAAGGGTGTTAGCTGCTCTCTCTATTAAAGGCGTTAGGCTGCAATGCTTGTTTTCCGTATTCCACACCAAAATTGTAACATGGCATGTGAAGCACGTTTAAGGAACATTGAATAGTTGCATAGGACACACTGGAAAGTTTCGAGAAATGATATTCTGCCCATTTGCTTCTGGCTCTTGATGCACAGGTTAGCCATGCTGAAATGCCAAGTAATTGTCCACTGACCCCTTCCTAAAGTAGAGAGTCCTAACCATGAGAGACTACCTTTACTTTACCATTTTTTTGGAGGAGGACTCTTGAACTATATGTTTGGCTGAGTTTATTAAATGGTATGAAATCTCCAAGCGCCAGGGGCAAAATCTGGCCTACGAAGTAGTATCACCTCTTCTTAAAACGGCGACTGTGAATTTGCATAATATTTTCAAGTCTCATGGGAAGTATTTCTCCAGATGTTAAGTATTCTATTCACACAAAGAACTAAAACAGTATGCAATAAAGTCGTAGTTGGTATATTTGAAAACTGAAATCAATTCACATTTTTCAATATGCATGTTCTGGCCGTTCAGGTTTCTTTCTCCCACCTGAAATTAAACAGTGAACTAGAACAGGAAAGACAGAATTATTTTGGTGGTGGTTAAGCAGCTTTTAAGTGTTCAAGTTCACTTGGATTTGAATTATTGCTCACTGAGCACACGGATCTCTATTTAAATGGATGCCTGTTGTACACTGTGCGCCCCAGACTGCCCTGAGTACAATAAAAGGTATGGATATAGGATTGCCTGATAAGTGTGCCCAGAGTCCCTCACCTAGGCCAAATATTAAGACAGACATATATTTATTTTGTGCTCTAGAGTGAGTGTAAGGCCTCTGGGGTTATCCAAGTGAATCTTGCCTTCTTGAGAAAATATAATTTCTATTAGAAAATATGGTTTCTACCCATGAGGAAATAAATTCTACATGTTGTTTTACCCTGAGATCATTGAGTATTTACTGACTGCCCTAGTATTGATGGAAAATAGTTTGGATTTATATGGTATTTGGGTCTGTGCTCCTAGGTCCCGTCGGATGTGCATACAGGTAATCTCTTTTTCCTCCAGGCAACAGTCTCCCTCTATTGGGTTAAGAGTGTTTTAGGTATTTTATCGTGGTCATGGTCTGTGACTTTAAGGCAGGGATTATCTGAGAGGCAACCAGCAGTTAACCTGCTTCGTATATCTGTTTTTCTTCAGGTAAGGAAATAAAGCACACTGGCTACAACAGACCAATAGTCAGGGCCCAACACAGTCTCCTTTATTTATAAAGGAGATTTTTATGAGCTCACAAATTGAGCAGTAACGGCTTTTCAGAGTGATAATTAATCCAATAAAGTAAATTCAAGGTTCTTTTCTTGCCCTCATGATTCATTCATTAACAGTATTCCAGGAATCCCTCTGACACTGTAGCAGATGAAATATTTTCAGACAGCGCCAGCTTTCAGACAAAGGAAAAGTCTTCTACAAGATGTGTCAGATGTTTTATTTACTTGATCTCTACCAAAACAATTTTTGAAATTGTCAACCATGCAGTTTCAGATAGATTCAACCTTTGTAACATGGATTATTTTGAAAATATTAAAAAAAAATCTTGGCTAAGACTTGCTCTTTTAATGATCTGGACAGGTCAATCTTTAAAGTCTGAAAGTTCACATGAATTCTGTGTCCTTTTCTTCCAATATCCTTTATAGGCTTTTCCTTTTTTGTCTCCTCACTATCCAGTCTCTTGGAAATTGGCAAAATCTCCTAGGAGATTGAAGGGTGATAGAAGTGAGTTTTGGGTGACAGTTTAAGGCGCTGGAGGAATCTATTAACTAAAAAGGCAGAAAAAAGAAGAAAAATAATGAACTAACTGATTCATGAATAATGAGATCCCATTGTATTTATATATTTTGCATTCTCAGAATATCTGTCCCTTGTAATCAGTTGCTTGCCCTATAATTTTATTTGACAATAATCAGAAAACTAGCACATTAGGTGGTATCATCTTTTTGCTCCATTCTCTGTAATATTTACTATGGATATTTGAGTCATTCATTTCTTCTTTTTTTTTAGTTTTTTAGTTGGAGAAATACCTGTATTTTTTTTCTTTGAAATATCCCAATATTGAGTGTAAAAACCATGACAGTGCTTTCTCAAGGGTCATGTGTTTCTATATGGAACTTCAACTGAATATTAAGTAATAGGATTGCAATGGATAATCTGGGAGAACTTATTTATTTTTTAATTGATTGATTCCAAGCATACAATATATTTGTAGGTTCTGGCCACAAAATATATGCAAATAAAGTAGTAAAGCCTCATACCAAACTTCATGTGCTAGAGCATCTTCACAAATAAGACATATAACCAAGTAAGTCTCTTCCTTTCTTCCTCCATTTCTTTCTCTTTTCCTCTATCCAATCCTTCTCTCTCCCCTTCCTTCATTTCTTTCTCTGTTCTATCTTCAGCTGTCTTAACTAAGTTTTCTTTTAATTCCCCAAATCATATTTTGTTATTGATGTCACTAATATTGTTCAATCTGCTACTGTTTCCTTCAAATTGAACTACTTTATACAACTCATACTTCGGTATTAATGTGTTACCTTAAGGGATACAAGTATCTTCATTTTATTGCTTATTCTATGATAAAAGCTGAAATGCCAAATAAACCATTTATATATTCACAATGCTTATAGAGCATATTTAGGAGGAACGCAGTGTTTGTAATTACTGAAAATAACATTATAAATCTTAATGTATTACCAGTGTTCTTTACCTCTATGTACATTCACTGCTAATTTTATCAAATAGGATTAATTTCAAGGTCATTCTCTGTTTTTCACTTAATAAGACATGTTTAGAATTTATGTCACAGGGAGTAGTGGATTGAGGGTAAAGATGATTACTGAGAAAAAGTGGAGAAGAACAAATCCTCAGCAACTTGAAAACCCACTAGACTGTTTATATGTCAATTTTGATTTCAGACAGAATACAATTAAAGAACCACTGTTTCCCCACCACCATGGTCTCATAAAAGATAATATTAAAATGTCTTAAGTTTCCATTGTGTTTCTCATTATATCATCTATAAAATTTGGGAAAGAAAGTGACAATCAAATGGTTTATCTTAAAATGATGATAATATATATATTATATATATTATTATATTATATATATATATTATATATATATATATATATATATCATATACACAGATGTGGATCTCAAACCCACAAACTGTGAGATCATGAACTGAGCTGAAACCCAGATCAGACTTGTAATCAACTGAGCCATCCAGTGCTCTGAAAATGGCTGTATTTGACTGAGTCAACCAGTTTGCTTTAGAAAAAGATATATTCAAGGGAGAGTAGAAAGTTTTAAAAGGGAAGAAAAGGAAAATGCTACTCCATAATTACTCTGAAAAAAGTGTGTAGCTGTAAAGATCTGATTGGAAATATGGTCTTAGAATAATAGAGTTCTGGAAACCACCAGAAGCTAGTAGAAGAGAAAGTCTGCTTTCCAGATAAAGCACCCCTTCCAATTATGATATGTATTAGTTGACTGTTCATGACAGTATAGAAGCCATTGTCTCAACATTGTTTCTTCCTTCCATGCTAACCAGAATTCATTTTTCAGTCACTCACCCTTAGAGAGTGGCACCCTATTTATAGCTCATGGACACACCCCTCTTGTCAAAGCCAATCATTATAATTCGATTTTTGTCAGTGTCTCTGATGGGGATGGACATAAAACTCACTAACTCATTTGTGGTCAATGAAACTTAAGGATAAATTTAAGTAAGGCAGGAGGGGGACTTTTACAAAAGGTTTTCTCAGTCATAAGAAGATACTAAAAGAGATGGTCTTTTATACCTCTGCTATGTCTAGATGTGATTCTCGGAGTTGCTTCAGCCATTCTGAAAACGAGTCAAATGGAGAAAAGAATATAAGGGCACCTGAGTGGCTCAGTAGGTTGAGTATCCAACTTCGGCTCAGGTCAGGAGCTCACAGTTCATGAGTTTGAGCCCCGCATCAGGCTCACGGCTGTCAGCCTGTCAGTACAGAGCCCTTTACAGATCCTCCGCCCCTCCCTTGCTTGCTCTGGGAAAAAAAAAAAAAAAGAGTAGAGCCAAGGGAATTCACCAAAGTGAAAAACATTCTGGCACTACAACCCCAGGAATACCTTGCCTCTGAAACTACTGTTTTGTGAGATAATACATTGTAACTACACCATTTAAGTTAATTTGAGTTGTTTTTCTTTTACCTTTAGCCAAATATTTTCTGATAAAACTTCTTTTTAATTAAATTGCCAGGTTTGTCTGTGGATGTTCTCTTTAGTAAACATCAGTTTTATATAAATATTATTAGTTTCCATTACTGTAAGTCACCTAGAGAAAGCCAGGAACACATTTCTAACTTAGTTGGGCATGCAGACTCTAATCTCCCCCCCCATACTAATCCACTCCCCTGACTACACCAGGATGATTTTCATAAATTTAATCATAACATTCCTGCTTTAAGGTCTGCAGTTATATTCTACTAAGTGAATAGTGGCAGAAAACTTTGTAGTATATCTTTTAAAACATTGTCCTTTGGACATTATTTCTTCTGTGATTTCAACTGCTTTACTTGAAGTGTATGAGGCCTTATTGAGCCAAAGAATGTCAGATTACATAATCACTAAATATTGTCAGTCTTCATTTCCCCGAACTCCAGTCACATAGACAACTTGGTCTATGGAAATGTTCAGAATAACAATAAAGCAATCTATTCATCTAAACATATATTATCAATAACGTCAGATACTATTTATTTTACATTTATTTATTTTTGAGAGACAGAGAGAGACAGAGTGTGAACAGGGGAGGGGCAGAGAGAGAAAATGACACAGAATCTGAAGCAGGCTGCCACTTCTGAGCTAGCAGTCAGGACAGAGCCCGACGTGGGGCTCAAACCCATGACCCACGAGATCATGACCTGAGCCGAAGTCAGAAGCTCAACTGACTGAGCCACCCAGGCGCCCCCATCAGATACTATTACAACCAGTCTATGTGTCTGATATTCAAATATGTCTTATAACATTTAACTAAGTTTCTTGTACAGAAATGCGTTGCTTTGGTTCCTTACAACTTTCAAAATTGGCATCTCAACATTCCAGAATAAATTAGATAAGGTCCAAGCATCATGTCTTTTCCAAGTGGTCTTGATGCTATAACTGTATTATTCTAAAATTTTTGGCAGATTGCATAAAAATAGCTACTACTAATCTATTGCTTATTATGGGCTGGGTACCTAACACACACACATACACACACACAGAGACATCTGAAATAACATAAGCTGATGCATTGAAAATTCAAAATTCACTAGGAAACAGATACACAGACTGTTTGTTAGACCGTCTCGTACTATCATTTGAGGTTGTACTGACAGAGTGGCCCTAGATTACTTTGTGTTTACAAAAGTGATACAAAATTTTATGCCTCTCTAAAAGTTTATCATGTTTTCATGAAACAATTTGTCTAATGTAGAATTTGCATTATTCTAAGGTATGTATTTCAGGCAGTTCTGAAAGTGGCTATTTGAGCAGTACTGTCTTTACATATTTATATATAATCTACATTTATATCTGTATCTATATATCTCTATCTATCAGTTTAATTAATGCTGAGTGAGTGGTAGAATGGTCTTTCATTCTGAAATTTTCTCCATGAATTGTTCTTTCCTGAGTTTCAAAATCCATTCTGCATAGCAACAAGGAATGATGGCTGACACTAACTTCATTATAACCCTTGTAAGGTGTCAGAGAAAAGATTTAGAGTGGGAGGGATATCATGGTCATTTCCCAGAGAGAATGGTTCCTTGCATGTATAGTTAGGTCTGTACTTCAACAGAGAGTAAGTAGGAATGGTCCCCTGCAGATTCTAACACCTCCTGCTGGGTGTGCCAACTCTTAGCTCTGGATTACAGATTTAAACTTGTGGAAATATATATGAACCTTACAATTTTGTACACTTAGATCACTATTTGCCTCTTCTATTTTGTATCATTATATACAAAGCAGTCAGAAAACACATCTTGAAGGAATGGTTTGTCTGAATTCAGCAGGGGAAGGGGTGAGCAGAACTTTGCCATCAAGATATGGATAAGTTCAAGGTCGTGAGTCACAGACAGACAAAAACAGACACAAAAGACAAAGATGGAGGCAAGGGTCAACAGGCTAATTGTGGGATCAATAACTCTGTGTGATCTTTGATTCAGAGGAATTTGAGGATTATTGAGGAATTATCTACTTTGTGCAAAGTATAAAACAAGCTGATTATCTCTCCCTGCACAAAAAGTTTGTCTGGGTTGGAAAAGATTCTGACCAATAAATATAGCAAGTCTGTCCCTTAGTATACCAATACCTCAGGTTACTATTAAATATAATAGGGAAGAAGGGAGGATTTATTTGAATGACTTTGGGAATTCTGGCTTAAGTAAACAAGATTCCTGCAGGACTTTACAGGACTCTAATAGATTTCTAAAGCATATTAGATATGAAAACTTTGTAAAGGCAACATCTGGAGGAATGAGCGCTCTGCAGAAAACTCTTTAGGAAACCCTAATACCTTAGAATAGCACCTTGACCTCGTCGAGGAAGGATGGTTGTTGTATCAGCATGTGGGTTTCTAGATTCTTTACTTAAGTGTTGGCTGTCTGAATTCCTGATGTGTGCCTGCCATTTAACCAGTTCTTTTGTGAAGAAAAACTAGAAATTTGACTCCTGTCTTGATTTTACCTCATCCTAGTAAAAGGAAGTCAGTTCTATAATGTGAACTTTTATCCCTAATAATTCTTCTCATTTCAACATCTCAAGCTGAGAACCAGCCCTGAAACATAATCATGTATCTCCAGCAGCCTGTTTGACTCTTCAGCAGGATGAATATATCTTAAATCATACTTCAGTTTTTCTCATAGTGGATTATCTTCCTGGTCTCCAGAGATACAAGGATAACCACCAGCACTATAGCAACAACGGGAGTTACTAACGTTTATTGAGACATCATGAGTCAAGCACTTTACATGGGCTGCATTTGTTAGTAAACAGTAAACCTCACAGTAAACCTTACCGGCAGGCACTGTTACTATTCCATTTTATTGTTTAAGAAAAATCTTCTAAAAACTGTCATTGATCAATGTTCCTCAGCAGTGAAATGTTGCAACAAGGTATGACCCACATAGTTTTTTCTTTAAAATTCACATTTCATTTCTTAATATTTGGTGTCTGCTATAATGATTTCTGTCTACAACAGTATACTTTTCCCAATAATAGAGGTGTAATAAATATTTTAGAGTTATCAACTCCAAATACTAAGTCCATTCAGTCATTTAGTGTCATCTTCTTTAGTTATATTTCTTTTATTTTAATGTATTTATTTATTTTGAGAGAGAACATGAACAGGAGAGGGACAGAGAGTGAGGGAGAGAGATAGAGAATTCCAGACAGGCTAGTGTGGAGCTTGACATGGGGCTCAAACCCACAAACTACGAGATGATGACCTGAACCGAAATCAAGAGTCAGACACTTAACTGACTGAGCCACCAGGAGCCTCTTTAATTATATTTATTACATTTAGTTCAATGTTTTTATTCTTATGACCAATACCATAGGCTCCTTTAACTATATTTTATAATAAAAATATATTACTAATCTCCTAGGTTCCAGTCTCTTCTAGTCCAACAAACTTTTCCAGATACAACTGCCAGATTACTCTTTGGCAAACTTCTCTCTCATCACGTCACCTGTGATTCAAGTATCTCTATGTGTCCTTTGTTCTTAAAGAAAAATTCCAGAACCTGTAAGAGGTATTACTGTTGTTTAGCATGCATTTTTCATTATTCATATAAACTGAGCCTTCATTCCAGCACAGAGACCTAATAATCACGGCTTCAATGTGTCTTACCAAGCCCTGACATGAGTTTAATGTCCTCACTTGTGGAATGGACTGTCCCTTTGTCTTCATAATCCAAAGTCTTCCCACGCATTATAAAAGCATAAGCATTCTTAAAAAAGTCGCCACATTAAAAAATGTCAAATATAATTTGGTAAACGCAACTAGGAGAAATCATTCAAATTACCAATGCGGCTTTCCTTTCTCCTTCAGTATACATTGCCAATGCTGCAGTTTGGCTGATATTTTTTAAGGAGAATGGTCCTCCAGCACAAGGCTCTCTCGTCCATGTAAAAAAAGAATTACCTGTCAGGTAATACTTTTCTTGTGTCTTCTTGGATTGAGAAGCTCGTGACAAGACATTAGTTGATTATGGAGGAGGAGGGGAGCCACGATAAACTCCTTAGAAACTTCTACTCATTTATTATTTATTTGATGCACAAAAATCCTAAGGATAAACTGACTTCTGCTTTTCCTTTCAAATTAGGAAATTCCTGGTTAAATAATTTGGGAAAACTACTCAGACATCCATACATTCACTTAAAATGCCACTAAAAAAGGGAGGATGTCGAGTAAATAATTTTCAGAGTATTTTAGATATCCCCTACCCTAGATACTCTCTACTTTAGAAACAGCTTTGCATTTGGCTCTGGGATAATTTGGGGCCTAGATCAAAACTGGGTTCCATAATTGAAAATATCATTATTTTAATAGCATTTCTTAATGTAGCCCGTGTCCTTAATCCATGTAGGAGTATTAGAATTGATTTTACGAAATCTTAAGCAATGTATATAATGTTCTTTCTTTTTCAAGATAGAGCATAGTTCTAGAGTCTTTAAACATGGTCTGAGCAAAGTGGGCCATGGGGAATTGAAAGCATTCTGGTATTTAATTTGATTAATTAGTCTATTATGGCGTTAGTGTTCCATTTCCCTCTGTGAGGAAACATAGCCAAAAGGTAAGTTTTCAGAATATTCAGGTATCAAATTACATACAAATTCTTTTTTAAGGAAACATTCAAAATCTCATGCATTGTATCACCTAACCATGTGTCTGTCAGTGGTAGAAGTTGATGAGAACTCAGTTTGCATCTTCAAATCCATTCTACAATATTTGATTTCCTCTTAAATCAAATGGCAAAAAGCCTCATTCTATTTTCTTCTGTATGAACAAATGTGTACTGAAAATTTCCATTCACCGTGAGTTCACAATTCAGCCTTACATGCAGCTTAAAATGATCTACAATTTGATTCTTAAATTTATAAGTGTCAGGTTCAGGAATTGGACCTGAAGGGAAATGTTGAGCAGGGGTTTCAAAGTCTGGACGTAAAACACAAGACAATTTGTATATGGACATAGTTATCTGCCTCTATTACACTGCATATACTCGAGAGAGTTTAGTCTAAAATGAAAGAAAATACTCCAATCTTTTTTTAGCTATTAACTTGTAGACCTTTGATCTAGCATGATTTATTGCTATTCCCACATGCAGTTAAATATCAATCTACTTTAAGCTGAGAAATAGTCCCAACTCTATAATAAATTCTGTTTTCAAACCGGAGCCCAGCAGCTGATGTACACTATCATCGTTGTAAGAATGGACCATAGGTTGTAGGTGGTGAGACCTCATTTAGCAATTAATGCCCTTGTTTCCCTTGCTTCTCTGCCATGGATTCACATCAAATCTAAAATACCCATTTCTCGATAAGGTTTTACAAGAAGATAAAATCATGTTGATAGAACACTCTTGTCACAATGACTTTATAAAGATCCAATTTCAAATAAGATGAATGACCCACCCAGCCAGTTTAGCTGAAATGAGAAGGCACATCCCCATGTCGTATTACTGTATTGATTCTAATGACCTAGTGGTTAAAGGTTACTCTAACTGAAGTTCAATCATGTGAAGTGTTTTGTGATGTTGTAATGGAAATGTTAAACTGGTAAGTATATATTTAAGTTTGTGAAAGAAAAGAACTTCGGATGTAAATTTCTTTTTAATTTTTTTATTATTAAATATTTTTTAACATTTATTTATTTTTGAGAGAGAGAGGCATAGAGTGTGAGGGGGGGAGGGTCAGAGAGAGAGGGAGACACAGAAGCAGAAGCAGACTCCAGGCTCTGAGCTGTCAGCACAGAGCCCAACGCGGGGCTTAAACCCACCAACCATGAAATCATGACCTGGGCTGAAGTCCATCGCTTAACCAACTGAGTCACACAGGTGCCCCTGTTTTTAAATTTTTTTGATGTTAATTTATTTTTGAGAGACAGAGCACTAGCAAGGGAGGGGCAGAGAGAGAGAGGGAGACACAGAATCCGAAGCAGGCTCGAGGCTCCAAGTTGTCAGCACAGAGCCCGTCACGCAGCTTGAATTTGTGAACCTCAAGATCATGACCTGAGCCAAAGTCGGATACTCAACCGACTGAGCCACCCAGGCACCTCAGCACTTTGGATTTAAACACAAAAACAAACCAACAAAAAAGAAAACATCCATGTAAACCACGAAAAATAGAACATTTGGGGTCTCAAAGCTAACAAAACAATTTTTGCTTCATTTTAAGCTTTTATTTTAAACATGACATTAATTTATGTATGGGCCTGGCAGATTACCAAGATCGTATTCCTAGTTACCAAAATAGTCCTAGCCCTTTAAAGATGAGGTTATGTAATTAAACTTTAGAAACTATGTATCTGAATTCTGCCTGAAAAAATCTGAAATTAATATTATCATGAACTTGCATGTACACATTCATGAGTATCTTATGATAAAATCCATATATTCAGAATTCATTTTTTTACTGAAAAATACAGCATGCTGTATAATTTGCCTAATTGTTCATCATCCTTTTACAACTTCCTTCTGGGAAAATAGCCAGAATATTTCCCAGCCTCCCTTATTTGGAAGGACATGGGGGGGAGGGTTGGGCGTGTGCCTGAATTCTGATAAATGGAATGTGGGCAGAACCATTTACAACCTTTCAACTCTCTATGTTATTTTGGTCCCTAAAACTCTGAGTGCACTTCTATCTTAGTATGTCTCTCAAAGAGTTCCATAAAGTCAGAGACTACGAAATAGCCATGTTTGATTGAGTATATTTCAGTCCCACCATATGCATGTTGTATGCTGGAGGGGGAAAAAGTGTATGTGTGTATTTTTATAAAATAACAATGAATTATGTACATAGCAGCCCCATGTTCTATCTTGCTTGGAACTTACCAAATTTACCCATTTTGCTCTGGCATCGTTGTGAATCTGGCCCCCCTTTTACCCTCAAACATGTCTCAGTTTGCAATAATCAAGCTTTCATTCTGTCTGTCCTATATAAACCTCTCCTCAGGGTATGCAGACAGAGGGGATTGGCTCTCTTTCCAGATGTATTCTCAGTAATTAGTGAAAAAAGAAGTGATAGAATAAGATTACCACTTTGCAACACCTAATGCAATAATGGGTTCGGGCGTGGGTCATTAATGGCTGCCGTCATCAAGAGAGCCACCCCGAGCATGTCTCCAGATGGCTCCCACCGCTTACAAACTTTTTTGTGAAGATACCAGACTGGGATTTGATTAAGCCTCTAGATTTAGAAAGAACAATTTACAGGAAATACGGGTAACAAAGGACATAATGAATGACATCGCGGGAAAAAATTCTGCTGGAAAAATCCAGTGGGTGGAAAATTCCACAAGACAAAAAATAAATACATTTTAAAAATCACAGGGAAAAAAGAAAGAAATGAGCAGGGAATCCTAAAGATCAAAAGAGATTTACAGAACATATCAGTGAGTTGCCACATATGGATCCGATCTAGATCCTGATTCCATCAAATAAACCTAAACTAATATGAGATACATAAAAAGTGCTAGGCTGTTTAATTATATTAAAGGATTACCCTTATTTTTAGTTGTATACTGAGATATTCACAGATGAAATGATATAATGTTGAGAATATGTTTCATAATAATCCAGGGGGAAGAGAAAAGGGGAGGGCAGAGGGCAATGTTGATGAAATAAGATTAACTATAGTTTGGTAATTGCTGAAGCTGATAGATGCAACAGATTTATTATACTATTCTCTCTCTTTTGTTTATGTTTTATTTTTCAAATGTATACATAAACAAATATATACATACATGTGTGTGTGTATATATATATACATACATATTTTTTCAAAGGGGTGTATGTGTGTCTGTTTTTTTTTTTAATTTTTTATTTATTTTTGGGAGACAGAGACAGCGCGAGCGGGGGAGGGTCAGAGAGAGAAGGAGACACAGAATCCAAAGTAGGCTCCGGGCTCTGAGCTACAGAGCCTGACGCGGGGCTTGAACCTACGAACCATGAGATCATGACCTGAGCCGAAGCTGACCACTTAACCGACTGAGCCACCCAGGCGCCCCTGTGTTTCTTCTTTTACTGGGTCTCCACTATCCTGCTTTCCAAGAGGCTCTTGTTATCAGCTGCTTCCACTGGCACATGTTATGTGGGATGAGACAGACCACTCCTTTGGGCCTTCGTCCCTGATATTCTGGATTGAGTTTCGGACACCTGCCAGGTCTTGTAGTCCCTTTGGTGAAGACTGTAGAGTGAGGAGCACATGCTTCTCATTCCTCGTGAAAGTAAGTGGGTATAAATTATAAATGAGCAAATACACGATACGGAATAGAATTTTTAAAAAAACTAAACTCAAAGTGGATAAACGTAACTTTAGATGTACAACTTTAGTTGAAGAAATGAACAAAATGCAATAGAGTCAAAACAGGAGCCAGGATATGTGTGATACCTCAATTTTATAAACACCATCAAGTGACTCAAGACCAAAATCCAATATTTACTAACTAATCTTTGATTTTTCTTTGAATAACTTTTGAGTCTTACTGTGTTTATTTGTAAAATAAGAAATGTGATAAACTTTTATGAGCATTAAGTAATACGTTGTATGTGAAAATACCTGGCACTTGGTAGGATGAATTATTTTGAATTTTGTGGATTACTGAGTAGAAGTATAATAAGACATTAATATAAATGAAATGGGAAGACATTTATAAAGAACCAGATAAACTTGGAAACATACACTCAGTTATTCTACCAAATATTATTAAATACCTTCCATGAGATCAGCGTTTTTCTTAATGCTGAGGGTACAGCCGTGAACAACGTAGAAAATTGCTCACTGTGATAAAACTTACATTCTGGTATTAATAACTGGTATCACGTAATCCATGGTTAACATTTTAGTATATATCTCTTAAATTAAATTGCTAAAATACAATATCCTGTAAACTTCAGCTGTTCTGTGAATGATTCCACTGACCAATGACCCTACACACACACACACACACACACACACACACACACACAGACATTCTACTTTGAGCATGAACCTTCACTCACATCTTTCTCTCTCTCTCTCTTTTTTTTTTTCTTTCTCTCTTGAGTAGAGATTGATAGTGAAATTCAGGTTAATTTAAGAACCGTTTCACTCATCAGTATTCTATGAGAGTAAGAGTAGCAGTCGATCTGTTTTCTGAAAACCTGGAAATGCGCTTCCCGCCCTGGCTGAGCCAGCCTGAGAGCAGGTGGTTGCAATCTGCAGCAGTTTTACTTAACTGCATTCCTCCATTTTGCAAGCTTTGCTTTCTCAAGTTCAATGACACTGCACCTGAGATCTCATCAGTATGGGAAGACACGTGCGCTTGCCTACAGTAAACATAAATCCTTCTTAAAAAAAAAAAAAAAGAACACCACAAGACAGCACTTTTTTTTTTGTAGAATTTGTCACTCGTCATTTCAAGGGTTGTACTTTTCTGGGGGTAAAAACTTGTTTTGCTTTTAAATTTGTCATTGATCCAAACGGTGAAGATACACAGGTGTGAGGATTTAAATGGCAGTGATTGACCTGCCCACCCACAACGAATTCTAACTAGAAAATTAAGGCTGTTGCCAGTATTTGCGAGTTTGATTGCTGTATCCAACATTAATTCATGATCTCTGGGATGCTTAGCATGCCACAAGGAGATGCTCCCATTTTCTCTAAAACCTACTGGGAAATTTTATTATACCTGTGACTAAAAATAACATACCCAGACGAGGCGATGTAATTTAAGAGATTTATTTTGATTGTTTGAAAATAGTTTGTTAGATAGGTTCCCATCAATCCCAGTCAGCAATCCACAGGTCATTAACGTTTCGTGGTACTCAGCACCTCTTTCTAAGTAATGAGGAAAGCGTGTTCAAGTAGAGTGTCCACAATTCCTGGATTTGAGTAATTTTGAGCCCCTTATACAAATCTAAGCCATCTTAATTTTAATAAAAGGCTTGGGAATTTGTACTTTTACAATTATTGATGAGGCAGGTGAAACACCAGTGTGAAGGAGACAGGGATGAAGATAACAAATAAACTGTACATACGTATGAACATACCATGAGGAGAATCAGAATTGGCCAAGCCACGACAGGCACTTGATTAGGATGGTGAAGGCAAATGGCATTTCTGATTTTAAAGTGCGTACAGGTGGGACCCTGGGTGGCTGGCTCCGTTAAGCGTCTGACTCTTCATTTCGGCTCAGATTCAGGTCTTCATCTCACAATTCCTGAGTTCCACGCCCACGTGTGCTCTGTGCTGACAGAGGAGAACCTGCTTGGAATTTTCTCTCTCCCTCTCTCTCTGCCCCTCCTCTCTCTCTCTTTCTCTCAAAGTAAGTATATAAACATTTTTTTAAAAAGTGCTTACAGGGTACCTGGGTGGCTCAGTTGGTTAAGCCTCTGACTTCGGCTCAGGTCATGATCTCATGTTCATGAGTTCCAGCCCCGCATCAGGCTCTGTGCTGACAGCTCAGAGCCTGGAGCCGGCTTCTGATTATGGTTTCCCTCTCTCTCAGCCCCTCCCTGTTCATGCTCTCTCTCTGTCTCAAAAATAAATAAAAAACATTAAAAAAAATTTTTAAAGTGCTTACAGTCAAGTGCAGTGGGTGTAGTGGGATGTAGTAAGTATAGTATTATGATCAAGTTATGGCTAACATTTGAGAAGACCTACCGAAGAGGTTGAGGGAGGTAAACTGTAGACGATGTGTCAGTTGTTTAGATTTTAATATGTTGATGATGTGATATTTTACGGTGTCATTCCATTCCCAGGGGGAAAAAAGAATATGAAAGATGAAAATTTAAGGTAGGATTACACAAACTTATACATAGAACAGTTGTATCTGAGCTCATAGCTGAGAAATCTTACCAAACATAGTTCTACTGTCCTCAAAAGCATTGACTCACATTGTATTTTTGAGGTTTCTCCATGTCTTTTTATAATTACCACCTCTTTATCTAACCAAGTGGATAGTGATGTAAACTTAAATTTACTTAATATTTAAAGAAATTATTTTTAAAACCCCACCTTTGTTTTCCAAATATTTTATTTTCACAGAAAAAAAGCTCTTTTTTCAAAATTAATATTCAGGGGCACCTGAGTGGCTCAGTTGGTTAAGTGTCTGACTTTGGCTCCGTTCATGATCTTATGGTTCCAGAGTTTGAGCCCCACATCAGGCTCTGGGCTGACAGCTCAGAGCCTGAAGCCTGCTTGGGATTCTGTGTCTCCCTCTCTCTCTGCCCCTCTCCTGTTTGCACTATGTCTCTCTCTCTCAAAAATAAGTAAGCATTAAAAAATGTTTTTAATTAACATTCAGAAGTCAATGAATTATAACCTGTTTAAAAAATTATTCCAGTAAATGGCAGAGGGTCACAGAATAACAGTCATTTACAAATCCTTCTTTACATAATAACTATATGTGAAAACCAATTACCTTCTCTAAATGAAAAAAACAAGTTTAATATTTGCAACTACATATCCTGCTCATCCCCTATGGTCCTACATTTCAAAAGAACTGCTCTTTAACTTATACTTGTGGTTCATCTCTAAAAGAGAAGGTTTTCTGAAATCAATATTCATGGATTTTTTTACATTATTTATTAGTGTTGGTAAATGCAATCTTAACTATGTACATAGAACTTCCCAGATACAGTTTTCCTTTAGACACAGAAATATTTCACATAAAAGAGGTCAGTGGTATGTTATCTTTGAATTTGCAATCACAAGGAAAGAAAAATCCATAAAGACTTCATAAATAGGGAGAGCTGATTTTTTTCAGTTTTTCTTTGTTAAGTTTTTATTTAAATTCCAGTTAGTTAACATACAATGTAGTATTAGTTTCAAGTGTATAATATTGTGATTCAACATTGTGTAAGTTTAAGGTATACAACCTATCCTTCTTTCTTGCAGCTAAAACATTTTTCATTGTGTGTACGTATATAGATATATATACCTACCACATCTTCTTTATCCATTCACCTATTGATGGACACTTAAGTTGTTTCTATTTCTTGGCCATTGCGAGTAGTACTATAATAAGCGTGGAGGTGCAGATTTCTCTTCAAGATCCTCTTTTATTTCCTTTGGATAAATACCCAGGAGTGAGATTGCTGGATCATATGGTAATTCTGTTTTAAGTTTTTGAGGAGACTCCATACTGTTTTCCATACTGACTCCACCAATTCACATTTCCACCAACAGTACACAAGGGTTCCCTTTTCTTTACACCATCGCCAACATTTGTGGTCTCTTGTCTTTTGACTTTTGTTGACAGCCATTCTGACAGGGGTAAGTTGGTATCTCATAATGACTTTGATTTGCCTTTTCCTGATGATTTGTGATGTTGAGCATCTTTTCATGTACCTGCTGCCCATTTGTACATCTTCTTTGGAAAAAATGTCTAGTCGGTCCCTCTGTTGCTTTTTGAATTGGGTTGTTTTTCTAATATTGAGTTGTATTAGTTCTCTAAATGTTTTGAATATCAACCCTGCATATAACACATGGTTGGCAAATATTGTGTCCCATTCCGTAGCTTGCCTTTAGATTTTAATGCTTTCTTTTTCTGTGCAGAAGTTTTTAATTTGATACTGTCCCACTCCTTAATTTTTGCTTTTGTTGCTTATGCTTTTGCTGTTATATCCAGGTAATTGCTGCCAAGATGAATGCCACAATGCTTTTTCTTTATGTGTTATTCTGGGAGTTTTATGGTTTCAGGTTTATGTTTAAGTCCTTAATATATTTCAAGTTATTTTTGTGAGTGGAGTGAAATAGGAGTTAAGTGTCATTCTATTCATTGGTTATCCAGTTTTTCTAACAACATTTACTGAAGAAAGTATTCCTTTTCTCACTGAGTCTTCTTGGCTCCCTTGTCAAGTTTTGGTTGATGGTTCAAGGGAGGAGATATATATTTGGGCTCTTGATTCTATTCCATTGGTCTTTGTGCCTATTTTTAGGCCAATATCATGCTGTTTTGACTACTGTAACTTTGTAATATTATTTGAAATCAGAAAGTATCATGCCTCTGGCTCTGTTCTTTTTCCTCAGGATTGTTTTGTCTAGTCAGAGACCTTTTGTGGCTTCACACAAATTTTAGGCTTGTTTCTCTATGAAAAACTCCGGTGGAATTTTGATAGGGATTGCACTGAACCTGTAGATGGATTTGGTTAGTGTGGACATTTTAACTACATTAATTCTTCTAATCTATAAATACAGGATATCATTCCATTTATTTGTGTCTTCTTCATTGTTTTTCATCAAAATCTTGTAGTTTTCAGTATACAGATCTTTCACCTTCTTGGTCAAATTATTTCCAAGTATTTTAGTGTTGATGCTATTGTGAATGAGGTTATTTATATCTTTTTCAGACATTCCATTGTTACTGTATAGAAGCACAACTCTTTTCTGTATTTTTTATGTTTATTTATTTATTTGAGAGAGAGAAAGAGGGAAAGAGAGGATCCTAATCAGGCTCCACCCTACCAGCACAGAGCCAGATGTGGGGCTCAAAATCATGAACTGTGAGATTATGACCTGAGCCAAAATCAAGTCAGGCATTTAACAGACTGAGCCATTCAGGTGCC
This sequence comes from Helogale parvula, assembly GCA_004023845.1. NCBI lineage: Eukaryota > Metazoa > Chordata > Mammalia > Carnivora > Herpestidae > Helogale > Helogale parvula. The sequence goes on from PJEM01000305.1 coordinate 54,995, forward strand.
TCTGTATCTTGATTTTATATCCTGCAAAATTTGTCAAATGTGTTGATTAGTTATAGTAGATTTTTTTGTGGCATTTTTAAGATTTTCTATGGATTTATATCATTGCAAACAAAGATAATTTTACTTATTTCTTTCTTATTAATTGCCTTATATCATTTTCTTGCCTAATTAATTATTCTAGCTAGGACTTCCAATATTATGTTTCATAAGAATGTTAAGAGTGGGCACCCTTGTCTTGCTCCTGATCTATTTATCATTTTATCTTTGAGTATGATGTTGGCTCTGGGTTTGTCCTATATAATCATAATGTGCTGGGATCTGTTCCTTCTATATACAATTTGTTCTGTGTTTTTATCATGACACAAGGTTGTATTTTGTCAGATGCTTTTTCTGCATCTACTGAGATGATCATATGCTTTTTATCTTTTTGTCTGTTAATGTGGTGTATCACATTTACTATATTGCATATGTTGAACTATTCTTATATCCCAGGGATAAATCCCACTTGATCATGGTAATCACCTGTTTAATGTACTATTTAATTAATTTTGTAATATTTGAGATTTTTTGCATCTCTATTCATGGGGAATATTCCAATCTTATATTTTACATTATTCCTAGTAATGTTTTAAAGAATGATTACCTACTCATGGGATATCTATTCATTTTATATAGATATTATATTTTAAGTTCAATTTGAAAGTTTGGAGACTATTAGCTTATCATTATCAGTAACACAATATAAGAGTATATTGTATATTATACAAAGGACATTGTACAAAAACAGTATAACTGATTTTAGATTTCTGGTATGATTTAATAAGCTTCATAAATATTAGACATGAAAAGGGAGGGATACACATTCTTCTGCTTGAAGCTTCAGGTAGCTGCATGATAATTTCCACGTGGCATTCCCAGGCCCCAAGAAGATGTGATGCCCACTTAACATTTATCTAACGAGACTTGGCTATAATAGAAAGCTCTCTATCATCTGGGATCCATTACATTTCTAGGAAACTTTCCTACAACAATAAAAGCAAAGCATGTTTCTATCCAAATATTTTATCTTCTTTCCAAATATGACCTTTTAAATCAGATGAAAACATTTCATAAAGATTTTCTTCAGGATTGATTCATAGATTTCCTTTTCCTTGAAAATTCCAATTATACTGATTCTCTAATATTATTCTCTCTAAATTCTGTATGAGTTAGGTAACATGGGGAAAGAAAAGATGAAACACCTGTAAGATTAAATCAGAAAAACAAACAGGGCACCAGGGTGGCTCAGTCAGTTAGGTGTCCAACTCCTAATTTTGGCTCAGGTCATGATCTCATAGTCATGAGATAGAGCCCCACATCTGGCTCTGTGCTGAGCATGAAGCCAGCTTGGGATTCTCTCTCTCTCTCTCTCTCTGCCCCTCTCCTGCTCAGGTGCATGCTTAGAAGACGTTCCATGTCCTTAAAAACTAAATTTATAACTCTTATTCTTTAATGTTTATATAAAGGAGATTAAAATTCCAAAAACCTAAACTTAATATTTAAATATATATTTCATAATCAAAATTCTCTCAGTATACACTTTACAAGTTTTTTTCCTTTAAGATATCATGGAGCAGTTTTATTTATCATTTCTTATGTATTTATTGAAAATTTGCTTACTACTCATCTTTTATCAACATCAGTTCTTTACTGAATAAGTGTTTTTAATGTTAAATTATTTTATTAAAAAGTTTGTCTAATTGGGAGTAGATGCTAAAGGACAGCATTTTTCACCAGTGAACAGAGAATATATTTTATAAAAGAAAATTGTTTTTACATTTTGAAAAGTTTATTTCTTTATTTTGAGAGAGACAGAGAGAACAGGATAGGGGCAGAGAGAGGGAGACAGAGGCTCCAAAGTGGGCTCTGTGCTGACAGCAGAGACCCTGATGTGGGGCTCGAACTCCCAAACCGTGAACTCATGACCTGAGCTGAAGTTGGATGCCTAACCAACTGAGCCACCCAGGCACCCCATAAAAGAAAAATATTTTAGTGACAAGGTTTTTAGGTCTATCAATTGTAATTCATTCCATGAAAGCAGAAATCCAGTAGGCTGTACGGTCTAGGCACTTCTTTGATGTGGCCTTTTCTCTCCCTTTAGTTGTGGAGTTTATTCTATCAGTCTTTAAGTCAATTTCTAGGGCATTTGGGATGATTTGCTAATTATCTACTTGTGATCATGGGACTAGATGATCCTAGGGTCCTCCTGCTCTGCCACCATCTTCTCCTTTTCTCCCAATGAATAAGTTTTTTTTAGTGTAAGCATGAATGGTATACAATGTTCTAAAACTCTTGAGTGTTCATATTATGATGATATGAGATCTGACTACCAGAATTGCAAATAAAGTAAATCACAAATTATTTTTGTCATCTGATATTTGTTTTGGTTAGATCTCACAGTTTTCATTATCATACATAAGTATATATTTTTTTTCAATTTGAGTATAGCTGATGCACAATGTTACATTAGTTTCAGGTATACAGTGTAGCGATCACCTTCTCTACACACTAAGCTATGCTCACCCCACGTGTGGCTACCTGTCACCAGACAACAGGATTACAGTATCATTGACTATATTCTCTATACCGTCCCTGTTATTTGTACATAATTTTAATTTTAGTATCATTTTTTAAATTTATGATTTTTCATAGTATATAGCAAGGAAAAGGACATTTTGACTATTTTTAAATCAATGTGGGTTCTAATTCTGATTCTACTGCTAACTAGATGTTTCAACTTGAATATATTTCTTAAACTTTCTTGGCATTTAGCTTACTCAACTGATAAATGCAGTCTTGGATTCAGTCCATGTTTTGGTATAATTTTTCTTTTGCTTCGTAGTATATGATGAATTGTATTCCCCTGTAGGTCACACTTCCAAGTGATTCCTAAGGGTGTGCTAGATTCCTCGGGTGTTTATTAACTCTAGGACCATTTACAAGTTAATTAGTGTCTCTGCACATGTCAATTTTCTCATAGTAAAGAAAGCATGAAAAGTATACAGGGACTGGCAAAGAAGAAATACTTCTCAAATGTTATTATAATATCGAGGCCAAATCTTATATAATTATACCATGTTATTACATACTTATATATAGTTATTATTAGTGTATTATTATTTGAATTAACTCCACTAATTTTTTTCATTAAAAAAGTATATTGAAGTATAGTATTTTATGAAATAATTTTATACCTATGAAAATTTTGTAATGGAGTAATTTATCTTGAACTTCTTTTTTTTTAATGTTTATTTGTTTTTGAGAGAGAGAGAGAGAGAGAGAGAGAGAGAAAGAGCATGAACCAGTGGGTGGGGGTGCAGAGAGAGAAGGAGACAGAGGATCCAAAGCATGCTCTGCACCAACAACAGACAGCCTGATGTGGGGCTTGAACTCACAAGACATGAGATCGTGACCGGAGCTGAAATCGGATGCTTTACTGACTGAGTCAACCAGGCACCTCTTTCTGAACTTCTGTGCTATTCATGCCACACAGATTGAGGAACACTAATATGGATATTTGGAAAATATCCTTTGTGTTGTATAATCCTGCGTTCTGGAGCATACCAGTATTAATCAACTAGGACTGCCATAACAGAATACCATTGACTGGTGGCTCAGAAAAATTATTTCCTTATACTTCTAGGAGCTAGAAATCCAATATCAAAGTGCCAACAGAGCTGACTTACTCCTAAGTTCTCTATCCTTGCTTGCAGGTGGCTGCCTTCTCCTTCTGTCTTCACGTTGTCTTTTCTCAGTGATGTCTCTTCCTGTTCTTATAAGGACACCAGCTATATCATATTAGAGACCCATCCATATTACCTCATTTCATCTTAATCATTTCTTTAAAGGTCCTATTTCCAAATAAAAATCACATGGAGATTAGGTTTTCGATGTATACATTTTGGGCAAAGTAATTTTGTACATCACACTCCCGTAAGAGTCTTACTTAATCACCAGTGGAAAATCATCAAAGCATTTTCTGGAGGATACTCGTTGTAATGGTGTGTCAGATCATGTCAAATAATCAAGAACTGCGGCCTGAGGACAGAAAATATGCATCGCTTCATTGTTGTTTATGTGCCTTTAAGTTGCATTTAAGAAGGTGTTTTACAAAAATTCACTACTCACCCAGACCACTTCTGTGGCCAGAGACATAGTGTTTTTTTCCAACACTAACGGATTCTTTGACTCCAGCGAGTGTCCTACAATTCATTTCAATTCTGTCACTAGTCAGAGTTAGCTTGGACGCCACACATTAAGAGCTCAGTCCCTTAAGATTGCCCCCCACTTCAGACACTGATCACAAATTATAGGTCCCCAGGTTACCCACAACTTCTGTCCTACTTGGGTACAGATCAGAGGTTCACGTGCCCACCTAAGTGGATCAGTAGGTTAAGTGACCAACTCTTGATTTTTGGCTCAGGTCATAATCTTACTATTCACTTTGTGAGACTGAGCCCTGCATCGGGCTCTGCACTGACAGTGTGGAGCTGTGGAGCCTGCTTAGGATTCTCTCACTCCCTCTCTCTCCGCCCCTCCCCCACTGGCAGTTATACCTGCTCTCTCTCAAAATAACTAAATTTTTTTCTTTTCTTTTCTTTTTTTTTTTTTTTAAGAGAAATCCCTACCATCTTATTGGTTTCAATAAGGAGTTCACAGACCCAGGAAAACAGTTTACTTACTACTGCTAATTTATAAAAAAGGATATTTTAAAGGATATAATAAAGATAAAGATAAAGAGATACATAGGTCAAGTTTTAGAGAGGTCCAGAGTCCAGGAACTTCTGTGTCTGTGGACTTGAAGTATGATATGACCACGCAGGCTTGCAGATGGGATCACCAACCCAGAACCCAATCCATGTTCCTCCAGACCTTGTAGTTTAAAAACAAAAGGGTGGAGACTGTGGCACATAGGCATGATGGGTTTTTAACTTCATTTCCAGCTACTCCCCTCTCTCCACAGAATAGGAGGTGGGTCTGAATATTTTAAGCTTCTAGTAATGACTTGGTCTTTTTGGTGTCCAGCCCCCATCTAGGAATCCACCAGGAGTTGCCTCACTAGAACAAAAGTTACTTCCATCACCCAGGAAATTCCAAGGAATTTTAGGGCTGTGTCAGAAACTAGGGTCAAAGACCAATTTTTATTAGAACCAATGATTCTCCTAGCACTCCTATTTATAAGGATTTTAAAAGCTCTGTGTCAAGAACCAGAGATAGGGGCGCCTGGGTGGCTCAGTTGGTTAGGTTTCCGACTTCGGCTCAGGTCATGATCTCAGGATTGTGGTTTCGAGCCCGCGTCGGGCTCTGTGCTGACAGCTCAGAGCCTGGAGCCTGCTTCAGATTACGTGTCTCCCTCTCTCTGCCCCTCCCCACTCATGCTCTCTCTCTGTCTCAAAAATAAATAAAACATTAAAAATTTAAAAAAAAGAAACAGATAAAGACTAATGTATATGTTTATTATTTCGCAGAAACTATTTTTTTTTAATTATTTAAACATGGTGACTACATCTCCACCAGAATGACAGGACCTATATTCTAAAATGTCCTTCTACTGTAAAACACACACATGCTGGATTAATTACCACCATAAAGATTTAAATGCGTTTCTGAGTCCATTAGCAAGTACCAAAGATCCCAAAAGTTGTCTGTACCAAGAATGAGCTTGGGAGTCAGGGTGGAGGCGGGGGCGGGGATCTCCTGTCCTGGAGCAAGAGAAGCAGTTTCCTGGGTAGTTTATCCTAATGTACAAAACTCTTCTGTCATACGCAGACATAGAAACACAACACGTAGCAGAACCAGGCTCCTGTTCAAACTCTCATATAATATGTTAGTGGCATTATGAAAAAACATCTTTGAGTTATACATAGATATAACCTATATAACAAGGTTAAATAAATTTTAACTAATGCAGTAAATCTTTTCTTTCTATTTCATTGGCCCAAACTATTTAATGTATTTCTTTATTCTGTTTTTTGTTGTTATAATCAAGAAGCTCTATTTTTCAGGTTTGTCACGTGTCATTGGGAAATATAACAAAAAAAAGGAGAGCCCAAACTTTCAGGGTTTATGTCAATAAGGTTTTAAAAGGGACACTCTGACTTCAAATCACCCCATCCCTTCTTCACCACAAATCATGTAATCAGTGCACTCAGTACACGGGTCAGGCTCATTGGCTGAAAACAAGATAAACTCCTATGCTCTGAACTGCAAGGGAAAAAATAGAAAAGAAAGAAAGAAGAAGGGGGGAAAAGTTGTAATTTATAGAGTAGAAATTTTCAGGCTATATTTTGAATGGATTTGGAGCAGAACTGTGCAAGTGTAGAATGCAAAACACAGACCCCATAACCATTAAAGTCAGAGTAAGCCTGGATTTATTTGTATTTTTTAATGAGCGTGCAGAAGGAGGCAGGTGATATTACAGTGTTTATATCAAACTGCATGAGCTGAATGGGCTGAAAAAACAGTTGGATTATCTGTGTGTCAGCGTTCTAATCCAATCGTGCTGGTCAGCTCTATAATTTCCAACATATCACTTAGTTTAAAATACAGTAGGGGAGAGCCTGAATGTTTGTTTTCTTCTGGTGAGCCGTATGACTCAGCAAAGGCTGAGAAATAGAATACTTCAGAAAATGAGGGAGTGTTGCAAATTATAGTGGTTTTGTTCACAGCTGTACAAATTTATTTAAAAAAAAAAAAACAGGTACACAGTGAGCCATGTTTCCAAAGCCCCAAATTCCTGAAACAGTAATTTTCCACTCTTCTCTGGTTGCCTGAAACCGAACAGCTTCCAAGTTTGCCTAACCCCAAAGAAATAATTTTGGAATCTTGTTTAACTTTTACCTTTTAATTATAGTTTTCAAATGCAGCAAAATTAAGCTGTGTGGTTTAGATATATGCCTAGTTTTATCATTGAACGTGTGTCATGATAAAATATTTAATGAATTATTTCAGAAAATACCTAAGGCCCCGGGGTCCAATTTTCTGTTTTCATCGGGATGGCAGAGTAGATGTTCTAAAATGTCCTTCTAGCAGAAAACATACAAACGTAGGATAAATTACAACTGTAAACTTTCAAATGCGTTGCTGAGTTTGTAAGAAGTTGATGGAGATTCCCCAAGGGCCTCTGTACCCTGCTTCTCCCCATAGAGAGTAAGCCAATGCTAGAGTGGTATATAAATATAGAGATTGGGTCTGCCCCCAGTGCCCTGCAAGGACATCGACAGGAAAAGGGCTTTGATGGGAACAGGACACGAGAATTTAGGCCTGGCAGGGAGAAGAATCTAAATCTGAGAATGCTGGGTAAGTATGGGGCCACGCAAAGTGTCATAACCTCAGCATAAGTTTTAAGCTAAGAACTGTCCTCTTAGAGTGGAGTTCCATGTGAGAGAAACAAACATGATGATACTAATTTTTTTCCCTGAGAATTACAAAGTCTTTCTTTATGAGGCTCTGTGGTTTGAATTTGCGTTCCTTGCCTAATCAGGGAAATGTCACCTATAAAAATCAACCTAGAGTGCTTGTAGGTGGGTGGCACCTCCTGTCAGAAATAAAAGACTATCACTTAAATGAATTTCATGCTTAATCCAGGCCCACCGTGTTCATGAGAATTACGTTTGGGTGAATAAAATTTAACAATAAAAAAATAACAAATGTATGAGTAATCAAGGCCTATCGCATCAGACTTATAACACCAAGGACTTTTTAGTGTCGAAATACCAGATGTGACATATAAAATGCCTTTTGTGGAAAAGCTATTGGTTTATTTTTATTTTTAAAATTTATTTATTTAGGGGAGAGCATAGGTATGTGTGTGCGTGAGCAGGGGAAGAGCCGTGGGAGAAAGAGAATCTCGAGAAGACTCCATGGTCAGCGCAAAGCTGTACACAGGGCTCAATCCCACGATTCTGGGATCATGACCTGCGCTGAAACCTAGTGTTAAAGGCTCAAATGACTGAGCCACCCAGGTGCCCCAAAAGTTATTGACATTTAAAACTCAATTCAGGGAGGGGGAGGGGGGAGGGGGTGATGGTCGTGGTGGGGGGCACTTGTGGGGAGAAGCACTGGGTGTTATATGGAAACTAATTTGACAATAAACTATTATTAAAAAAATAATATAAATAAAAACATAAAACTCAATTCAAAGATCAAAGAGTAAATTAGACACAACTGCAGTGAGAACTAGTGAACTAGAAACAATTTTCTGAAAAAAATTATACAGAATATAGTACAGTAAAGCAAATAGATGAAATACATGAAGACAGATAAAAATATAATCGTCTAAACAGCATCTAATTTAGATTAGATGAATCTAACAGGTTTTCAATTTTTTTTGGTGTTAAGACTCATTTACACTCTTAAAAATTATTGAGGAAAACCCCAAAGTGTTTTGTTTGTGTGGAGTTATATTTATTGATATTTAGCATGTTAAAAGAGTAAAACTGAGATAAATTAAAAATACCTCATTTTAATTCATTTCTAATAACTATAACCAGCCAAAAATGTTAATATAAATGTTTTACCAGGGAATACAGTTTTCAAAGCAAAAGCGTTGAGGACTCGGCGTTATTTATGCTTATTGCTTTGTGATTCAGCGGGCTGACAATTTATGTGGGACTCATCCCTGTGGTTGTCACCCGGAATGACTAGAGTGGCAAGGTCACCTGCTTTTCCTCATGCTACTCAATACCCTTGACTTCTTCCTGTACCGTGGTAACACAACCTGAACAGTAGCAAGAAAGGAGTGGGACAATGCATCAGTGGCTTCCAGGGGTCTCCTTCTGTTAATCTCCTTGTCCCTTCTGTCAATGGTAGTCACACGGCCTCACCAGATTCAAGGGCAGGACCAGAGGCTCCACCTCTCTGTAGAAAACCTAAAACATCCATGTGTGCAGGGGTAAATTCAGAGAGGGGGACAATCTGTGGCCACTTTTATAATCTACCACGATGCATTTAATAACTCAGACTTAAAATATATAGAGCAAAAATGGATAGAATTAATGCTGAAATAAAAATTCTAAAATAACATTAGAAGTTATAAAAATATCTCTTCCTAAATCACACACCTCTCCTTGAAAAACTTATAAAGATACAGGTGATTTGAGTGACTTGATTAATAAGACTACCTGTGGGTGTGCATGTTTATATATAAACTTTCACCAAATAACTGATGAATATACTTAGTATCTAAAGCACACATAAAACATTTGACAAGAACTATTTTGGGAGTTTAATTTATCTCTATAATAAATAGCATAGATTTTCAGAGTACACATTTTAGCCAACAGTAGGCTGTGAACTAGAAGGATTTTTTTTTAGATTCCCTTTGTGAAATCAATGAGTTTTCTTTTTATTCCCAATTTTCTGCATAATATTTAAAAGTTAAACATCCCGTAATTTTATAAAATGATTTGTTTGATCCTTTTGAAAGGGCAATATTTTTTTTCCTTTATTGTTTTGGTACGGTGGGTACATTGGTTGATTTTTGAATGTTTAAACAATCTTGCTTAAGATCCTAGAATAAACCTCATTTTGGTCTTTATTCTTTTGTGCCTATTTCTGGATTGCAGTTTCTTATACATTTTTTAAGGCTTTTAAGCCTATATTCATGAGAAATACCTCTTTGCAATTTCCTTTTCTTCCAATATCTTTGTCACCTTTTGATATCATTTGTATGGGAGCTTTATTAGATAAGTTGTACAGTTTTTCTTTATTCACTCTTTTCTAAAAGAATTTATAAGATGGGTATTATATCTTCACCAAATATTTGATAGAATTTACCAAGTAAGCCATTCATGCCTGTATTTTATTTGTGGGAAAGTTTTAATGTATAAATTCAATATAAACACATTTTCCCTGTATGTTTATATGTCAGATTGGGTAACTTTTGTTTTAAAAGGAATTATTCCATTGTATCTAATTTCTTGAATTTATTGACATAAAGACTTAAGGGTTGTCCCTTCTTCCATTCCGCATATTGGGAAATTATTTTGTTTCTTTTTGCTTGATTCATATTGCAATTTTATTCATTCTTTCAAAGCAGTAGATTTTGTCTTTTCAATTTTCTCCATTATGTTTTTCTATTTTATTTATTTTCATTTTTATTTTTATTGAATCTTTTCTTCTACCTTCTTTGTGTTTAATTTGCTCTTTTTGTAGTTCTTTAAAATATAAACTTATGTAATTTATTTTATATTTCTCTTCTAATACACTTTTCAAAATAATTCTGTATAAAATATTTTTAAGTTTCCCTTCTTTCATCTTTGAGCAATTTAAAAATTCATTGTTTTAATTCCTAAGTATTTGGAGATTTTCTAGCTATTACATTATTTTTGAGGTCTATTTCAATAGTGTTACAGTAAGAGAGAAAGAACATATACTTTTTTGATCCTTTAATGTTTATTAATGTTTGAATTATTAATCGACCTATTATCTGCCTTGAAACGTCCATGTTCACTTGAAAAATGTATTTTAAAGTTGTGGTATAATGCTCTCTAAATGTCAATTATGCAATTTGCCTGAATAGTATTGTTGAAATCTTCTGTATTATTACTTATTTTTTCCCACTTTTCTATCAGTTACTGAAAGAGAGGTATTAAAATCTATTTGTCTCTTCCTCTCCTTGTTTCTGTCAGTTTTTGCCTCACTTTTTTCTTGAAACACTATTATTAGATGTATTTAAAATTCCTGTTTCATTGAACTTTCATGATCATGAAATTTTTATCTTTATTTTTGTTTTCTTGAAGCATACTTTGTGTCTTGAAACCTGTTTTTTTTTTTTTTAGTTTTATTTTTTTGATAGTATAGAGTATAGATGCTTAATGACATCTTGGTCAGTATTTTCCTTTCCATGTGTGCTCTACCTGTCTATTTCTTTATATTTAAATTTGTGTTTCTTTAAAAAGTATATTGGTAGTTTGAACTTTTAAAAAAATAATTACATTTCTTACTGTCTTATGGCTATGTCTACTTTTTACATGGTTTGCTCATTGTGTTTTAGTTAATACTGTAATTGATATGTATTGGTTTAAGTCCACCATCTTGGTATTAGTTTTGTATTCATCTCATCCCTATTTTTCGTTCTGTGCTTACTTTTTTTACTTTATTTTGGGTGCATGGAGTATTTTTTAGTACTCAATTATATCTATTCTATTATTTTTAGCTATAACTCTGTTATATTCCGAAGATTACAATATATATGGTACAGTAATATTTCAAAAGCATCTCATCATAATAATGGAAGAGAAAAATATTTGGGAAAGTAGACAAGTTAGAAAACAATACATATAGTTTTATCACTGTGTCTCATCACACACACACACAATTCATTCATAACACATTTTGTACATATTATATAGTTATCTATGTGTGTATATATATATGTGTATGTGTGTGTGTGTGTGTGTGTGTGTATATATGTAAAAGGATAAACAGTTCTGAAATTTAAAAAAAATACAGTTGAGGGGTGCCTGGGTGGCTCAGTTTGTTGAACGTCAATCTTCAGCTCAGGTCATGATCTCACAGTCTGTGGGTTCAAGCCCAGTGTCAGGCTCTATGCTGACAGCTCAGAGCCTGAACCCTGCTTTCAATTCTGTGTCTCCCTCTCTCTCTCTGCCCCAACCCCACTTACTCTCTGTCTCTGTCTCTCAAAATAAAGACATAAAATTTTTTTTTAATAAAATAAAAAAACAAAAATAAACTATTGAAATTTTAAAAAAAATTGTTTTATTTTTAAAGACCCTATTCCGATCACCTATTGTATCTTCAATATTCACTTATATCCAAGTTTTTAAACTATGTGTTGGAGAAGGCAAGGCTTATTCTTTCTATTTATTTCTCTAAATCTTGCTTACAGCACTTAGCATTATACAACTAAGGTTGGTAAAACTTATTGGAAAGGTGTGAATATGTTAAACACTGACTCTCTGCAAGCTACTAATGAATGACCGACCTCTCTTGGGTGGTACAGAACCTTGAGCAATTGTGACAATCATAGCTTTTAAGTGATGGGTACTGTGTGTATCATTTTACTGAGGTTTTCCTTTAACACAGACCATCACCATTACACATAAACAAATGTTTGTGCCCAATCCAAATCAACTTTAAAATTAACTTTATAAGCAAAATTCCATGTTTAACAAGAAGACTAAGTTTTACATTAACACGATGATTCGTTATCGAATTCCTTTAATTAGCAATCTTCCCTCAGGTATTTAACTTATGAACAATTTACCAGGGGGGGGAAGGAAACAGCTACAGAGTAATTCATCTATTGTGCCAAATGAAGCAGATCTGTTGTAGAAAGTATTAACATGGAAACACACATTTAATCCTTTAATTCCATCTTTCTAAAATGCTATTATAATTATGATATATAAGAATTATTACTGTAAGATCTTTACTTGAGCAATGATTTGAAACTCTTTTATCCTGTAAAGGTTGATGTATTTTAACATTCATGGTTATATTATCATTGGTGCCATACATTATCCTTTTTTGTTTTTTAAGTTAATTTATTTATTTTGAAAGAGACAGAGACACCATGAGCGGAGCAATGGCAGAGAGAAGGAGAAAGAATCCCAGCCAGATTCCATACTATCAGCACAGAACCTGGTGCAAGGCTTGAACCCATGAAACCGTGAGATCGTGACCTGAACCAAAACAGAGAGTCGATGCTTAACAAACTTAGCCTCTCAGGCACCCCAGTGTGCCATACAGTATCTTATGCATAGTGAAATCTTTATCTATAACCTGATAGTTTGCTCACTTACCATATTCTGTTTTGTTAAATTATCCCTCAACCTGAAAATCCAGGCAAAATGGTAATTTGCCAATTAAAACTTAGAAGTTACACTTGCTAATTATAAGAAAATGGCAGTTAACTGATGACACACACTAATATAAAATAAAAAACGAAGAGAATCAATACCAATGAAATGAATCTGATGTCCTTCATTGTGCAACATGTTCCTAAATATACTTTCAGTACATCTGGACCAATGCATACCATGCATGTGTGTTTTTAAAACATTCCCATATACTCACAACTTTTATTAAAGATACTATATCCATAAAAGTTAGTTTTTATATGGGAAAGCAGACAGTATATATTATATATATAATATATAATTAAAAAATGTCCAGTACATGAACTAATGATAAAATGATAAGAATGACCAAAGTATATTAACCCTTCCAATGGCTGCTGTCAGTTTTGAGAAATACTTTAGGGACTTAACTTTGATTTTCTCCACATTAACTAATGACAGATGAAATACAAGGAGAGTTCCTTATCATTTCAAATACTCTATAAAGACAACTTTCCAGTGACGAGCATTATTATCAATAGCAGATATTTTATCATCACTCTTTATCATATTTATCATGTTTTATATAATTTATAAAGGAAACTCAAAGTACTCATGAAATTCCTTGTCTAGCTTTGGTTCTATTGAGTGGGGATGGTGGTCTCATTTTCCATCTTTAAAAGATGCATTTCAGTTCCATAACTAACGAAGTTTTTAATTTTAATTTTAATTTTACCTAAACTAACATCTGATTCTTCCACTGCTTATGTTTCATCATCATTATGACAAATCACAAGCCTGGCCTTAGACTTTGCTCTGTAATATCTGGAAAGAAAGTGTAAGAAAGTTTGGAATTGATCTTCTCTATTCCATGTTCTGATACTTGGAATATATGGACCTCATATACTATCATTTGTCTCATTAGCCCTGCATTAAAGGAAGGAATTAATTTGGTGAGAAATTTCTTAATAATGAGGGGTTTACTGCTGAGGTATTTTCTCAGAGAAAGCCATTTCTCTTTCCAAGTAGCCTTTCTGCACAAGGTATTTACTTTTCAAGCAGATAAGTGAGTCCAGATAACCGTGCAAGAGAACAGCTTCTCGTTTCAGAGATTCATGACCTGCAAGTGAAAAAGGAGAAGATGTAATTAGGATGGAAAATGTTTTCTTTAAATACAAGCAATACTGCTTTTAACAATGCAGCCAAATTACAGATTTTTCAACAGGTAGATTTAAGAAGCAAATGCTTCTTTCAGCAGTCCGTGAACATGGCTCACCAAACAAAGGTATCGCACTGCTAAGGAGGGAACATGAAGAATGGCAAGCCCTCTGCCTACTAAATGCCCAACAGATAGTTTTCCTTTGCTGGTTCTTTACAATTTCTATCAGGTCATCATCTGTAAAAATAACAGCAATCAGTAATCCAAAACAGTCTAGCCAGTGTACTAAATATTCAAATAAAGCATACATTCATGTTCTTTGGATTAATCTATGGATTACTCTGTGACTGTAGTTAGCTCAAAGTGATAAAATCATTTTCTGATATTTATAATACATTCTTCATACAGCAAATTCTTTAATTCTTCATGTGTGAATTTTTCATGCATCTTGATCCTCGATTTCAAACAGACTTGTAAAAGGAGCCCTAGATGCCTGTCTTCTTGACAGGAATACCAGCTCCTTAAGTAAAGGTAGATGGAAAATAAAACTCATCTCTTGACTTTGCACAACATGTGTAAGCCTCAATCTTCAGAAAAGTCCAGTCAGCAGTTAGGTTTCCTAAAACTGCTTTGTAAAACCCAGAGGAGTGCCTGAGCCGAGGTGAATTTGAGGGGCCATTGAACACAGAGCGTTTTTCCAATTACAGGAACACCTGCACGGTGCGGCTTTATGCTGATCTGTTGTGGGCATTTTACAGAGTGTTTAATAGTCCTTCAAATTCCTCATTCTGCAATCCCAAGTGGGCCCGGGGTGTTACTGGCATGCTAAAACCTCTCCAAGCCTTGTCGCTGGGGTTAATTTGATACCCTACCCACAATGTAGAATGTTTGGCCTGGTAGTCTCAAATGCCACCCAAAGACATTCTAATTAATGGCTACAGTGCATTGGCTTCTGGTGGGGGGGTGGGGGAGCGGAGAGGAATAGATTGTTTTCTTTTACTTGGTGAGAAAGGACTCTTGGAAAAAAACAATGACTCAGCTCTTCAGCAGTGAAACTATTTACATGGACAAGAAAGGGCTGCAGTGTTATAAAAATCTGGCTACAGATATATATTTTTTCTCTTTTCTTACGAAACAGTTCGGTAGAAAGAATCCTACATTTTCAAATATCTTTTGAACATCTATTGCTTAAAATGAATATGTGCTTTGCTGCCAGAGGATCCGAACAATAATTACCTTAATTACTTCTGTTTACCCTTGGAGAAATGTGGGATCTGAAACTGCAGTGGGAGAGCTGGGCGAGCTTTTAAACGCTTCCTTTCTGTGTAGTTAGTAAACAGTAAAGGAATGAATATAAAGTTTATCTGTATTTATGCAGTGGTTTTAAAAAGCCACACTTTTAAAATGCAGCCCTAGCATTTTTTTTTTTAATCCCGCCGACTGTATTTTGTGAATCTCCTTTGGAGGAAAACATTAATGAAATAGCCTGCTTTGCTCTTCTAAAGACAAAAATATATTCAGAAACTTTTCCAGTACTGCTGTTACTCTAATTTAAATTTTGAGGTGCGGATGGCATGGTAATTGTGAGGCAATGCCAAACTGATATGCCAGATCCCTTGTCTTTTTATAAGTCACCACAGCAAGACGTATACTAACAGAACCCTTGTATTTTCTTGGGCAAGGCAGGTACACAACTTTATGCCTTTTGTTCTTGACTTTGACATCAAAGAAAATACTCTAGCACTAAAGTTGATGCCCTCTTAATTAAATTTTGACTCTGGTTAATTTTCCTGTAACTTCACTTATCTTAGAATTTTTTTTGGCAATACTTAAATAGCTACATTTAATAACCTACCTTTTAAAAATTTTGTAGCAGAGAAGAGTGAAAACCATGAAATGCAAAGTACATAGCAATCAGAAATTTCATCCAGGACCTTTATTGTTCATTTACCCTAAGGGGTATTTAGTATGACTTTTAGAATCAAATTAATAACAAGCCTGATATTAGCATTGGCTGTTCTATTGACATTGTTATGCATCTAAGAGTAAACTTCCATCCTGTGTTTCAATTCCTTGTCTACAATATAGAAGTAAAATTATGTTCCCACCTATAGTAAGGGAATGCAGTAAGACTGACTCTTTTCACATTGAGTCAGATTAGGTTTATGTAGGAAGGTGTTCTGAAGGTAAAATAGGCTCTTGGGTAACACTCTGAACTCTTGCAGACCATTTCAGTGAATATATTAAGGTACTAATATATTTGTTGCCTTTTTAGCTGTGAATGGTGGGGGGAGTTTAAAGTCTTCTCAGGTTATAGTAACAACTTTTAGAGCTTAACTGATGCTTTACATGTTAATTGCTACAAAGAGTGTTCAGTTCATTACGAGGGAATGTCAGATCTGGAAAACTCTTGGGTGACTTTGATGATTTGTATCAACTTTCAAGTTTATTCTATAAAAAGCTTTGAAATTACCAGTGCTTCATCTCTCTCTGTCACCTTTTCCCCAACAACATTGAATGAGGTTGAGTAAGTTATACCTAAAACCGATAGGAATCGGATTGTTAATAAAATCTAGAGGCTGCTTTCTGATGTTAGTGAAATTTTTTGATTGTATCCATCGTCTAACCTCTGTCTTGGTTGCTTACTGTTTGTCTGTTTTTTTTTTCCCCTAAACAACCAAAACTGCATTGGTCCTTAATTTAGCTCATCCTACAGTTGAATGTACTACTGTTAAATCTCTGTTCTTGGCAATGATTATAATTTATAGAAAACATCTTATATAAAAATTATTTCAAATAATATTTGCCAATGAGCTTTCCCTCATTTTTGTTTCTTTATAGTGGAATTAAATTTTTACTCGGAACGAAAAAATAATATGCTTGTCATTGTCATATAACAAAATGAGGGCGCTCCGTGATCTACGCAGGAATGTAGTATCTCTCTGCCAGGAAAACTGCAGCTAAAATGTCTGTTTCTTCCTGGGGGCTTCCTCAGGCAATGAGTTTCTGTTCTGGAAATGGAAATGAGGTTTTGTTTTGGAAATAGCTGTAGTTGGAAACAGCTCATGGCAATCCCAGCACAGTGTTGCAAAGTACTTAGTCAGCGTTTAGAAGTGTTTGTTGATAATGGTGACTAACACCAGGCACTGTCACTCAAAGTCCATTTAAAGTGATTTCTGATGATCCATGGGCCAAATCACTCCCAAAGAATTATGTGATAGCAATACTCTGTCACATATAGGGAGGCCTTAAAATCAATACAGTGCATTAGCCTCCAGGCTACTTTCAGAAATTATCTAGTTTTCTTTTACAATGACTGTTAAAAATATATGGCTTGTTAGAATGTTATTTTTTTTAGGAAAGCCTTACTTGGTCATTCTTCCTGATATAGATCTCTAATTGACTGAAACTTCCTTTAGTTCAATTAAGTACTGAATTATCCCAGGGCTACTTTATTAGGACTCTGTAAAGGCACCACAGGAAGCTAGGTTGGCTTCAGAGAAATCTTTGATCCTTACCACCCTGGAATACAGAGTCCGGTTAAGGGATGTTTCTTTGCTAGTATACCAAGAAGACACATGTTTAGTGAAACTAGGATACTTCTCCATGCAGACACTTCATAAGCAGGTGGTATCCACAGAGCCATTGCATGTGTTGGTGGTGAAACAAGTCTGCTTAAAGGACCTTCTCTGAGGAGATACTGGTTTGGGCAGAAAGGACGTGGATTCTGCTCTGTTGGTCACGATCCTGTGTTTTACAGTGTTTGACTCTATTATACTGCAGGTGCTGGATCATCATGCAAGTTTTTGAGAGGAGAATGACTTCCAATGAAATCAGGGTGACAACTTCATCATAACCTGTACACCAGCTGGCCAAGGAGAAAGCATCGGTGAAGAGGATTCCTCACTGATGATATATATGAAAATTATCCAGGAAAACGGCATGATTATAAGCAGGTGAGTGCCTAGAAATTCGTTTAAAGTTGTTTTCCTTTTGTAAGTGTGATTTTGGGAGACAAGGGGAACTGAAGTGCCCAAGATTTTAATATCACCCCAAAACCAGAAACCGCCAGGGAAACTGAGGCATGCATGCGAAGGCAAAGGGCTTTTATTACGGGTTCGAACTCAGACTCAGAGACTTTTCCAACGCAGTGGATCCGTCCTGTGAGCCCCGAGCAAGGGCTGAGCAGGGTTTTTATGGGGTTTGGGAAGGGGGAGTTACAAGAAATCGTGACATAGGTACAGTGATCCAATCATAATGGTACAACAGTATTGGCAGCAACTTTAACCATACACATTGTTCAGAGCGTCCGTTACTTTTGGCGGGACCCAATTACAACATTTAGGGTATCTTTGAAATTAACCAATTACAGAGCGAGTTCAGGGTCTTGTTTGGTGACTATGGGGTTAACTTTAACACTAGATAACAGGGTCCTATCTAAAGTTCCCATCTGCAGGCCTTACCCTTAGGAATGTGGGGTGAGGTAGCTGGGCTTTCCTGATTGGATACCGCAAAGTGGTCTCTTTTGCCCTGGGCAATGTATGACCTGCCAAATGGTTTGGCCAAATGGTTCCGGAGAGACTGACCTTAGACCTTTTAGCTTAGAGGGGGGTCTCTATCATGGAGTCTGTTAGGTCCAGTCTTACAGAACCACAAGTATCCAGGGAAGAAAAATGAAAGTCATCCCAATGAGAAGAAGCATCATAAAGGTGAGATTTGGGGAGATTAAATCTGTACTTTGACAAGTAAATTTTCATTCTACTAAAATGGTGAGTTTAATGATATGAATGGATTTAAAAACATAATCCGGTTACTCAATACTCACAGAGCATTTGCTAGAGATTTACAAGTCCCAAAAGCCCTTCAAAATGTGGGGGCAGCTGTATTTATTTGCTCCCTTCCAAGACAACTTGACTTTCTCTCAGATTTGACCTAACTGGGTTGATCAAGTTGCTGATAGGCACACAGCACATGAGGGCCTGTCCTGCTGTTAGGAACTTGCTATAGCTGCACTAAAGAAGTAGGGACTTCAGAAGAAGCATTTTGCAAGTTTCTAATTCAAAGCCTTTATTTCTGTGTTACAAGGAGTGATACAAATGAATATCAAAAACTGGATGGCATGAGAGAAGAGAGTGTGTTGGAAATACTGTACCGATTTTTGCTAGGTCCTTGGAAGCCAGAAGTAGAAAAAGAAGTTACTTTTTAGATGCAGTATATTAGTTGGAGCCCTAAGGTCAAATGATAGGCTCATGATGAATGGTTAGGTCAGGAAAACTCATAGGTCCCTTGGCTTTAAAATTCCTTGATACTCTACTTAACCTTTAGAACTTTCTAAAAGCACACTGCACACAAGCTGCTCCCTTGAAAATTCCCGTTTTGAAAATAAAGTCTAGAATTACAGAGAAATTATGACCCACTGCTCGTGTCCAAAACATATATATGTGGCCTTTGAAGAAGGGATGCACCTGGGACAGGAGTGCTGACTCAAAGCAGAGGTGGTGAGCAGTGGGCAGTGCCGGAAAACACGCCTCTCTTTCAAGCCGGGGGATATGCCCTCTTACACGGAGGTGTATCAGTACGGCTTTTCGTTTTCTGATCATTGCCTGTCTGCAGTGGATTTTCTGTCTGCAAGTATTTATTTTCAAAAAGCAAATTTGTTTCACAGAGATTCTCTTTGATTTATAACTTTGTTTTGCCAAAGGAAAATTCGTTCTCCTAGAGAATAGATGTTAGATGAGTTTCAGCTCTCTCTGAGAAACACGAGGAACCTCACCCTCAGTGGATTTTGAGCAAGGGATTAACCAATGGCAATTTATGAAGTAGGAGAGCTTGATCCAACCTCCTTTTTAGATGAAGTGTTGGGGTGATGTGGGTAGTTCCTAGAATTGGGAGCTGACAGCTGATAAAGAATCTTGAAGACATCTTTGGTGCAAAATGGACCCATGTGCAGGAAGAGCTGCACTGAAAGTGTAGGGGGTGACCTTTTACGGAGTGGGGGATATAAGAGTTTCCAAAGAGACTTTCCTGTTCTGAAGACTTACTGGAGGCCTAGCTTTTCTCAAGCTAAGGTTGTTTTGCCCTTGGCAAGCATTAATCACTAAGACAGTAGGAATTTCCTGGACTTTAGGCTACGATGGGATCGCCTTTTCCTGGAAAACTGGTAGAGACTCATCAGCTTATCCGTTTGTTTTTTTGTCCTTTCCTGTTTTTGGATGGATGGGAGTGTCCAAGGAAGATACAAGTCCTACCTGGGGATGGAGGGTGTGCTATCTTGTGCTTTGCCCTCAGCTTGACCCATACTTCCTCACAATTTTTTACAAGTAGGAATAGAAGTTTAGACATTCTTGCAATCCACCAAGCTTGCGAATTTACAGACAGGAACTTAAGCTCCTCCTACTCCCTGGTTACTTCTCTTACTAGGAAGTCTGTTCATGCTTTATGTGGGCTTCTGGCTTATTGTTTAACCACACAGAAAACTATGTTATCAAACTATTATTGGTGAAATATCCTAAAGATAAAAGCATGGTTTTCTTTTCATTTATTTCTAATCTTAATTAAAGCATACATTTGACTTTTAAAACCATTACTAACTGTCTGTAATTTATAGAAATCTTAGTTCTCACTCATCCTCAGATTATCCAGGATGCTGTGAGACTCTAAACTGGAGACATACAATTAGTGGTAAAATTTTGTGTTCCGTGAGCTTCTTAGGCATGCGCTGAGGCACAAGGAAGGCAAAAGTTCTTTTAAAAACAAGAACAAAATCGAAAACAAATTACAGGAATCGACCTGAGTGTCCATCAGAAATGAACATAGAGACAGAAAGTAGAAGTGTGGTTTCCAGGCGATAAAGGAAGGGAGATATGAAGACACTTAGTTTTACAAGATGAAAAGAATTCTGGAGATTGGTCACACTGCAATATCAGAGTAATTACTATACTAAACTGTCCCTGTAAAATGGCTTACCTGCTAAATTTTATATTATGGACACTTTAGCATAATTAAAATTGTTAGGAACAAACATTAAAAGAAGCAAACAAAAAATAATTTTTTAAAATGATAAACCAAATAATCCCAAAGGAAAAATCAAATGTGATTGTGACAGAGTGGAAGGCCAAGTTTCTTTCTTGTTGCTTGATTTGGTTTTCAAAGAAAAGATACTTAACAAAGCTGCCAGTTGGAAAGACAGTGGAGAGACCAGAGCTAAAGATATAGTGATATTTGTTATTATTGTTTGACTGATTGATGAGTGGGAGAGAATTACAACTAGAGTGTGTGACAAGCGTACACAACATCCCAGTTAAAGCCTAAGGTCCACTCAGGCTGTCAGTGTTTGAATCCCAGCTCAGCCGGTCAGTGGCCACCTACCCTTGGGCATGGTGCCTCATACAACAGTGCTTAGATTTCTCCCATTAACATGGTCATAAACACAGGGCTTATCCCAGAGAGTTGTTTCGAGAACTTAAGAAAATGAAAACAGGCACTGCAGTAGAAGCATTTAAAATCTGTCAGTAAACATCATGCAGTATGTGTTTAATTTAAAAACATAAAATGAATAAAAATGAAAAACTAATTATGGACAGTTAATTTCTTTTTTTTCTACTTTTAAAAATTCCGATATAGTTAACATATGGTGTTACATTAGTTGCAGGTGTAAAATATAGTGACTCAACATTTCTATGCATTACTAAGTGCTCATTGTATCTTTTTATATTAGTGTTTTTGTATTCTTTGGGTAATTACCCAGCATTGGAATTACTGGATCATATGGTAGTTCTGTTTTTAACTTTCTGAGGTGCCTCCATACTGTTCTCCCCATGGCTATGCCAGTTTGCATCTCCACTGTCAGTCTCGTGAGGGATCCTTTTCCTCCACATTTTTGCCATCACTTGACTTTCTTGTTTTGTTGATTTTAGCCATCCCGATGGCCGTGAGGTGATATCTCATTGTGGTTTCCATTTGCATTTCCCTGATGATGAGTGATGTTGAACATCTTTCCATGTGTCTGTTGGCCATCAGTGTGTCTTCTCTGGAAAAATATCTGTTCATGTCTTCTGCCGATTTTTAAATAGAATTATTTGTTTTTTTCATGTTGAGTTGTATAAGTTCATTATATATTTTAGATACTAACCTTTTATTGGATGTGTAATTTGCAAATACCTTCTCCTATTCAGTAGTTTGTCTCTTAGTGTTTTGATTGTTTCCTTTCCTGTATAGAAGCTATTAGAGGTAGTCCCAGTAGTTTAATTTTGTGTTTGTTTCCCAGGCCACAGAGGACATATCTAGAAAGATGTTGCTATAGATGATGCCAAAGAAATTAATGCCTATAGTTTATTCTAGGAATTTTATAGTTTCAGGTCTCACATTTAGGTCTTTTGAGACCGTTTTGAGTTTATTTTTGTGTATGGAGTAAGAAAGGGGTCCAGTTTCATGGTTCTCCAGTTTTACCAGCACCATTTGCTAAAGGGACTTTTACTCATCGAATATTCTTTTCTCCTTTGTTGTAGATTAATTAACCATATAATCGTGGGTTTATTTCTGGGCTCTCTGTTCTGTTCCAGTCTATGTATCCATTGTTGTGCCACAACCATACCGTTTTGATTACTATAGCTTTTTAGTATATCTTGAAATCTGGGATTGTGATAACTTCCAGTTTTGTTCTTCCTTTTTGAGCTTGTTTTGACTGACTATTCAGGGTCTTGTGGTTCCATACACATCTCAAGATTGTTTGTTCTAGTTCTGTGAAAAATGCTGTTGTTATTTTGATAGGGATTACAGCAAGTGTGTAGATTGATTTAGATAGTATAGACATTACAACAAAAATTTTTGGAAGCCATGAGCATAGAATGTCTTTCCATTTCTTGGTGTCATATTCAATTTCTTTCATCAGCTTTTTATAGTTTTCATTTCTCTGGTTAAGTTGATTCCTAGATATTTTATTATTTTGGGTGCAATTGTAAATGGGATTATTTTCTTCATTTCCCTTCCTGCTACTTTATTATTAATATATAGAAATGCAACAGATTTTTATATATTCATTTTATATTTTGTGATTTTACTAAATTCATTTATCAGTTCTAATATTTTTTTTTAGTTGGAGCATTTTTTGGTAGAATCCTTAGGGTTTTCTATATATAGCATCATGCCGTCTGAAAATAGTAAATGTTTTACTTCTCCATTGCCAAGCTACCTGCATTTTATTTCTTTTTCCTGTCTGAATGCTGTGGCTAGAACTTCCAGCCCTATGCTGAATGAAAGTGGTGAGAGTGGACATCCTTGTCTTCTTCCTAATCTTATGGGAGAGTTTTTCACCAGTGAATGTGACGTTAGCTGTGGTTTTTTCATAGATGGCCTTTATTCTTCTGAGGCATGTTCCCTCTAAAAGTACTTTGTTGGATTTTTTAAAATCATGAATGGATGTTATACTTGTCAAATTCTTCTTCTGCATCTATGGAAATGGTCATATGGTTTTCATCCTTTTTCTTGTTAATGTTATATGTCACATTAATTTGTGAATATTGAGCCAATCTTGCACCCCAGGAATGTAGCCCATTTGATAATGGTGAATGACGTTTTTCATGTATTTTTGGATTTTATTTGCTAATATTTTGTTAAGGAGGTTTGCATCTATGTTCATCTGAGATATTGCCTACAGCCCCACCCCCCGCCCCTTTTTTATAATACCTTTATCTGGTTTGAGTATCTGGGTAATGCTGGACTCACAGGGTGAAATTGGAAGCTTTACTTCATCTTCTATTTTTTTGAATAGGTTCAGAATAGTTTGAGAAGAATATTAACTCTCATACAATGCCTGTTTGAATTCACCTGTGAAGCCATCTGGTCCTGGACTTTTTTTAGTTGGGAAAGTTTTTGATTACTGATACAATTTCATTGTTGGTAATCAGTCTGTTCAAATTTTTTATTTCTTCCTTAGTTTTGAGAGGTTTCATGTTTCTAGGAATTTATCTTTTTTGTCTAGGGCATCTAATTTGTTAGCATATAATTTTTCATAATATTGTCATGTGATCCTTTGTATTTCTGTGGAATAGATTGTTATTTCTCCTCTTTTACTTCTGATTTTGTTTATTTGAAATCTCTCTGTCTCTCTCTGTCTCTCTCACCTTCTCTCTGTTTTTATGAGTCTAACTAAAGATTTATCAATTTTGTTGAAAGAATGAGATCCTGGTTTCATTTACCTGTTCTATTGATTTTTTCTTTGTTTCATTTATTTCTGATTTAATATTTATTATTCCCTTCATTCTACTTGTTTGGGGATTTGTTTACTCTTCTTTGAATAGGTCCTTGAGGTGTAAGGTTAGTTTATTTACTCACGATTTTTCCTGCTTCTTCATGTAGGCCTGTATTGCTATAAGCTTCCCTCTTAGAACAGCATTTGCTGCATCCCAAGGATTTTGAACCATTCTGTTTTCATTTTCATTTGTCTTGTTGGACTGTTCTCTTTATGATTAAATAGTGTCCTTCTTTGTCTATTGTTATAGTCTTTGTTTCAAAGTTTGTTGTGTCTAATGTAACTATTGCTGTCCCCAGCTTTTTTCTCACTCCATTTGCATCACCTATGCTCTTCCTTCCCTTCACTTTCAATCTGCATGTGTCGTTAGGTCTGAAATGAGTCTCTTGTAGGCAGCATACAAATGGGTCTTGCTTTTTTATCCATTCCATCACCCTATGTCCTTTGATTGGAGCATTTGGTTCCTTTTTATTCAAAGTAATTACTGATAGGTATGTACGTATTGCTATTTTGTTACCTGTTTCAGTCTTTCCTTTCCACTCAAAGAGTCCTTTGTAACATTTCTTCTAAGACTGCTTTGGTGTCATGAATTCCTTTAACTTTTGTTTGTCTGCGAGACTCTTTATCCTTCCTTGCATTCTGAAAAATAGCCTTGCTGGATAGAGTATTCTTAGTTGCAAGTTGTTTTTTTTTTTTCTTTCAGCACATTATATATATCATGCCATTACCTGTTGGCATACAGTTTTTGCTGAAAAGCTTGCTGATGGCCTCATGGGGTTTCCCTTGTATATACCTGTTTTCTTTCCTCTTGCTGCTTTTAAAGTCCTCTCTTTACTCAGCACTTTTTGCCATTTTCAATACTGTGTCTTGGTATGGACTTTCTTCAGTTGATTTTGTTGGGGGCTCTCTGTGCCTCTTGGATCTGAATTTCTGTTTCCTTCTCCAAATTTAGGATGTGTTTCAGTTACCATTTCTTCAAATAAATTTTCTTTCCCCTTACTCTCTTCTCCTTTTGTAATCCCTATAAAAGGAATGTTGTTACACTTGACAGTGTCCCTGAGTTCCCTTAATTAATTCTCATTGTTTTCTTATTCTTTTCCTATTCATCTGTTCAACTTGACTGCTTTCCATTATGTGTCCTCCAGATTGCTGATCTATTGTTCAGCTTTCTCTGATCTATTTATTCCCTCTAGTATATTTTTAATTTTGGTTATTGAGTTCTTCATCTCTGGTTGGTTCTTTTTTCTATTTTCTCCCTCTTTGTTGAGGATCTCACTGAGGTCCAAAACTGTTCTCTCAAATCTAGTATCTTTATGACCATTGTGTCAAATTCTCTATCAGGCATGTTGCAGGAGTCACTTTGGAATGGTGCTGGCCCTGGTCAGGGCTAATTGCACACTGCTAGGCTTGTGGTGCCGCTTTGGATGGGTTATGGTCAAGGGCAGTTTGTAGGGGGGCAGATCTGCAGGAGAATGTAGGGGTGGGGAGTACAGTGCCAGCAAGGTTCACAGTGATCAGACGTGGGAGGGAGCCTGCAGCAGCTGGGGAAAACTACTGCCCCGGCTTGGATGGCGTAGGCAGAGCGGCAGAAGAGTGCCGGGGCAGGGCACGTGATGTTAGTAAGGTTTGTCTGGGTCTGCTACGGGAGGAGAGCGAGATGGGGCCTGGTTGGAGGGGTGTGTCTGCAGGAGGATACAGGATGAGGCATGCATCACCAAGTTCGGTAGTGCGTGTTGGCACCACAGTGGTCCTTGCAGGTGTCCTTGGGTCTGGGATGGGGGCACAGGAGGGAAGTGACACTTGCCAGGTTTTATATTCTTGGAGTGGTCTCCCAACCATCTCTGCCCCTCCAGCACATCATTTTGAAATTAGTAAACAAATCTTTCTGTATACCCCAAGCGTGTTTCAAACACCTGCTTCTATGCTGTATGCCAAGGGTTGATTTTCAATGTTGCCTCTTAAGGATGGGAACTCTGGCCTCCCAGCTCTCCTGGAGTGGAGCCCACTGATTTTTTAAAGTATTAAGGTGTTAAGGTTTTAGGTTCCACCAAATGTGGGGACCCTCTGGTTTTCAAAGCCAAGTGATTTGTGTTCTACATGTGGACACGTGTCTGCGGTGCCTCGCTGAGGATCTACTACTTTCCCCTCTCTACTCCTCTCTACTCCTGCCAGGTCCCTCATTCCCATAGACAGTCCCATGGGTCCATTTGGCTCCTGACCACATCTCCTCCCTTCCTGCCCTCTTTGAAGTGGCTTCTTGTTTACAGTTAACTGTGGAAAGTCTGTTCTGCTATTCTTTAAGTCATTTTCTTGGCTGTTTACACTGATACATTGTATCAATGGAATTAGGTGAGTTTAGGATTTTCCTACTCTGCCATCTTCCCCAGAAATGCCAGTTAATTTTTTATAGTACCTAATCTATGTTGTGTATTATTAGTATAAATAATATTAGTTAAAATAATGCTTCTTTTGATTCTAAAAGTACTTTGCATTCTTCCAAGGTGACTTTATTCATCTCAAATTACTCTCCTAGCATGAAACTCAACAGAGAATTACAATGTTTTTGCATTTTCTTTTTTTAATGACATTACTGAACAATGTTTAACACTTAAAGAAAAAGAAGGAAGAAATAGGGAATTCATATTTGTTACATGAATCCTAGGCTAAGGAAGAACAATTACATTTCCATTGTAAGGTACTGAATGGTGGGATGGTGATGATTGAATGATCAGTGCTTAGTTATGATCACCTTTTTAAAAAATCTTTAGTATCAAATACCAACACGTGGTTTCATGGTTTCAGTTCAGTACTGATGGGACTGTGTATATAAGAATTCATTAAAATGATTTAATTGACACAAATATGATATTACAAGTCACATTTAGGATGACTTCACTGTTAGTGCTTGGCAGTCTATTTTGCCTGTATTGCAGATGTGTCTTCAGCAATTATAGGAATTAGAACACAATTATTAGTTACATTTAATTAGATCACTTGTATAATCCACAGTAGTCCAAGGAAGACATAATAGCAAGAAAAATAAAAATTCCCTAGGAAATGCATGTGAAACATCTTTCATGTAAGATGAAATGAATGTGAGGAAGTCTTGGTAAAATCTTTGAGATAAAGGCCAATTCAGAGAAACAAGTAAATAAATACACACACACACACACACACACACACACACACACACACACACACAAATAACCCTTCAGAAGAGTTTATCATAAAAATCTTAGTCAGGCATGCGTTGACACTATTATTGCTTTTGTAATTAATGTGAACAATTTAATTGGCTACTATTTCAAAATGTAATTTTAAATATTGGACTTGTGCCTTAAAGTAAGGATCTTAAAATATTGCAGACCACTGAATTCATCATTTGTGATCTCTAATTATCATCCCAAACAAAGAAACAGGAGGCAACTAGCAAGAACAAAAAGCAAAGCCTTATGTGAGACTGGCTCTGTAAAAGGAATTTTCATAATAAAACGCCTTAGAAGAGATATTATTCAATTCCAGCTGTCAGACACCCTATGTAAACCTATCTTTCTAAGCAGAAGGTTCATTCTACGTCATGTTCGTCACCTGCACACAGAAAACAAAGCAAAGTAGGGAGAGAATAGATACACTTTCAAAACACTGAAATCACTCTGAGATGAGAAAAGGGGGCTATCAGATAGTTACCAAATAGATGCTTAATGCAATTTAATGACTGAAATTGTGAATGGAACATAGTTGTGTAACACAGTTTACATTTTACTTTAATATTTAAAGAGAGAGGTAGCTGTGAAATCCACTCTAGTCCTAACTTTTCCTTCAGCATCTTGGACAGTTTCTGTTTTTCTTTTTTAATAGATTTAGAAAGGGTACTTACTAAAAGTAATTGTGTGACATATATAGCATGTTCTGCACGTATCTGAAGCAATCCTGGTCAAATAACCAAAGTAGCTATCTGCCTAAGAGTAGAGGTATATATAAAGTCCATATATGAATATATAATAGAAAACCATGATTAAGAAAATTTCTTGGGGCACCTGGGTGGTTCAGTCGGTTAAGCATCTGACTTCAGCTCAGGTCAAGATCTCTTGGTTCATAGGTTCAGGCCCCACATCGGGGTCTGTGCTGGCAGCTCAGAGCCTGAAGCCTGCTTCGGATTCTGTGTCTCCCTCTCTCTCTGACCCTCCCTGGCTCACACTCAATCAATCTCTCTCTCTCTCTCTCTCTCTCTCTCTCAGAAATAAATAAACATTAAAAACACATTAAAAAAAAGTTTCTTTAGGGAAACCTGGGTGGCTCAGTCATGGGTGTCTGACTCTTGATTTCAGTTCAGATCATGATTCCAAGGTTATGAAATCAAGCCCCATGTCAGGCTCCATGGAGCCTGCTTGAGATTCTCTCTCTCTCCCCCCCTTTGCCCTTCTCCCCTGCTGATGTGCTCTTTCTTTGTCTCTCTCTCTGTAAATAATACATTAAAAAAAGAAAGCTTCTTTAAAGTATTTTTGCCTTTAAATATGGTAAATAATTCTTTACTTGTAGAATTTCCTTAGGTTTGAAAATAAAGTGAAAAGAAACACAAAAAAGGGGTTGGTGATAACACATAAATATTTTTGAAGTTATTTTCCACACAACACATTAATTAATAAAGAATCTTTGGCAGTGATTACTTATCTAAATATGGCCAATTATGATGTATAGATGTCAAATGTTTAAAAATTGAGTAGTCAGGTCTCCCTTTAATTACTTTTAAAGTTTTGCTGACCATAAATATCTTATTAAAAAATAAACTTTCCATGAATTTACATCCTTTTCTTAAATATTTATTTTATTTTTGAGAGAGAGATTGAGAGAGAGAGGGAAAATGAGTGGGGGAGGGGCAGAGAGAGAGGGCGACACAGAATCTGAAGCAGGCTCCCAGCCATCAGCACAGAGCCTGATATGGGG
Source organism: Helogale parvula (assembly GCA_004023845.1). NCBI lineage: Eukaryota > Metazoa > Chordata > Mammalia > Carnivora > Herpestidae > Helogale > Helogale parvula. The sequence goes on from PJEM01000305.1 coordinate 84,189, forward strand.
CTCGATCCCATGAACCATGAGATCATGACCTGAGCCAAAGTTGGACCTTAACTGACTGAGCCACCCAGGTGCCCCTGGATTTACATCCTTTTAAAGCTCTTTTTGTGTTATTCGCAATAGAACAAACCACTTGTTGTCTGTGGTAGATTAACTGCTATGTAACAAATGGTTCCCAAAACACATAGTGGTCCGATGTACAAGAGAAGGCGATGGAATGGAATGGAATTGAGAGGAAAGGGATGGAACGGAATGGTATAGGAAGGATAGGCTAGGCTAGACTGGGATAGAATAGGACGGGATAGAGTAGATTCGAGTAGAATAGAATTTCTTTTTTTTTTTAATGTTTTATTTATTTTTGATACAGAGAGAGACAGAGCATGAGAGGGGGAGGGGCAGAGAGAGAAGGGGACACAGAACTGGAAGCAGGCTCCAGGCTCTGAGCTGTCAGCACAGAGCCTGACGCTGGGCTTGAACCCACGAATGTGAGATCTGACCTGAGCCGAAGTCAGAGGCTTAACTGACTGAACCACCCAGGCGCCCCTAGAATTTTTTAACAATAGAAGTTGGTTTCTTACTCAGGTACCAGTAGTGAATCAGTGGATACATCAGTGGGTTGATGTGCCTCCTCTAAGTTATTAGGGATCTGAGGTAATAAAGATTATATTATCCTCTGTATGTGATTTATGGAGTCAACCTTGGTCTTATCCTCACGCAAGCTTCCCATAGAAGTGAAGAACATAGCAAGTATACATGAAAATTTTAAGGAGTAGGCTCAAATTACACTCGCTACTTCTGACCACATTCTGTTGGTTTTAATCAGGTTCCATGGCAACATTTAATTTCAAGGCAGACTTCAAAATATTGGAATTGAGTCCCTAGGAATTGGAAGAGCTAAGTTTTAGAAAACAGTTAATAGCCACTACTACATTGTATAATACCATTCAGTATGTCCATGCACTCTTAGAAGACTAAAGTCTTTTAAAATTATACACAGCCTAACTGAGAGAATACAGTTTTAATTGTTCTTTATCACAGATACTCATAACTTATTATTATCTAAAAGTCAAGTGGAATAAAAGGGAGAAACAGAGTTACTCTCATCTGTAATACATAGTGGAAAGCATATCTCTTCAGAACATTGAGGCAAGTGAACACTGGACCTTCTACTGAAACCAGAAAGGGATCAATCACAGCATGAAAACTTCTCATAAATGAAGGGCATCCTCATATAATGCAAGGGTTAAGTTTGAAAGGAAACCTATTTGGAATTGCAAACTCTGTTTTTAGATAAACATCTTGTCTAGTGTCCTGGGTGTGGCTGGCCATTCCAGTTGTGAAGGTATGCAATAGCTTTGGGGAAAGCTTCCTTATCTGACATCAGCTGTCAAGAGCAGTTCGTGCTGTGAGAAGTATAGTGCCATTCTAGATCAGATAGAGAACTCTCATTATTATCAAGTGATATCTGAAGGGAGCTATTGACTTGTTCTAAAGCTTTCCAATATAGAGGATGCCAATAATAAGTGTGTGTAATAGCCCGATCTCCTGATTCTATAATGTACCGCACATTGCTGCCAAGCCAGGCCAGAAGCACTATTTCACTTGTGTCATTCTCTGGCTAAAAATATGCAGCAGTTCCTCATTTATACCGAAGTCCTTGGCACCGAACTTGAGGCCCTTTTTAACGTGAACTAACCATTTACTATACTTATCTCCCACTATCCACTATTTAAGTCTTCACTGCAGCTAATCATGTATCAGCCTTCAAATAAAATGTGTACATTCTCTTTGCCCATACTTTTTAGATATCTTGAACATTTGGTCCATATTCTTTGTTTATAGAACACCTTAGTTATCTCTCAAGATGGATCAAGTCTGAATTTCTCCAAGAGAAACAGAATCCAGAATGAGTTTTATTCTCCTTCGAAATCTTGGGGCTTTTATCATTCACGTTTTATCTAGCTCCTCTAAACTGTTAGCAGTATCTTTAATTGTCCCATTCTTTTTCATCATTTCAGCAACTTAATCTTCTAAAAATCTAAGGAAAAATTTTTTTGCCTTTTTTTTCTTGTCCTGCATGTAGTACCTATTATAGTGTTTCTTTTATTGGATGCTTAATAAATTTCTGCTGATTATGGTCTCCAGATATGTCATAAACCCATAAAAGATCATTCCGAACAATGAAGAAATTATCTAGAAGAAGGCAGAGAGTCATAAGCATGAACCAACCCTTTCCCCTAGGGACTAGTGATTTGGAAAGAATGATATCCATGCTAGAAAACCCAACAGGTAGACTCAACACACACTTAGGACACCGACAGTCCAAGAATAATATCCAGTACAAAACTAGACACTTTTTGAAGGAATATCTATATCCAAAGTACAAAGTGTTTCAAAATAGTCACTATGAGAAAAAATCTGAACCTGCATGGCTTCCTTCCTCTTATTTTATAGTTTAACATTATTTTTAGTTTGTATTAAAATGGTGGCCAAAAAGGCAAGGAATCAATAATCACTGAGAGCATTTAAAATTTATAACTCAATCCAGAATTCTAGACAGGAGAGAGTAGACAAGAGAGAGTAGCCTTTTATAGCCATTTCTAACATTTTTTAAAAATGTTACGAGCATTTATAGAACTAGCATATGCATTTCTTTTCAGCAAGTTTCCAAGTAGTCAGAATAGTGATATCCTACTGACTTGTGAACTAGGTGATTGATGGTCCGTGGTGGGGGGCGTGTGGTGTTCCAGTGTTATATCGGGTTTATCAGGAATATATTTTCTGAAAAGTTAGTTGATCTTTTCACAACCTCTGATAGAAAAGAAATGAAGAAAGGAGGAGATGGAGGAATGGAAGAAAGAAAAATATGAAGGAAAGATAAATATTAAAACATATTTTTCTGTTTCAATATGGAACAAATTAATCTTGTTAAAATCAATATTCATGATTTATTGCTACACTTACAGAAGTTGGGTACAACATTATAAGGAAATATAATAAATGAAAGATTCTAGGAATAAAATTTAAAAAGGAAAGTTAGGGCTAATATTTCCTCTGCACCCCCTGAAATTTTATAGTTAAATGGTAATGTTTGAAACTAGATGCTTAAAATTTCCTATAAATAATGGGATGATGCCCCATGAAGGCTTTCCATTGCTGTGTCTGTCAAGTTTGAGAGTTAGGTGTGGAGAAATATGACCTAGTGTCCTGCGGCCATCTCCTTTCTCTGGGCAGAGGATTCAATGGTAGGAAGAATAAAACTGCAGATTTTCTTTAGATTCCCATAACATTCAACTTCTAAAAATTGTAAAACCTCTTTATGGCGTTCTTAAGAGGAATGCTAGGAGGTAGCTTCCAATGTTCCATTTCTAGGGAGAAAGGAAACCTAAGGTTCTGAGGCTGGTGTGCCAAAACCTGAGTAGAATTTCTGAGGTGTGAACAGTGAATGTCGCAGGAGACAGTCTAAAGAACTCAGCGACCACACTGGCTAATCTCCCTACTGTCACCCCATCCACCCTGCAAACCACCATGTATGCACAGAAACTAGAGTTTTCTACATTTTTCTTCACTTGGGTATACACGCTGTGGAGTGTTACAGATTTGGGGAGGATAGCAGTGTTTGCAGATGCCCCCAGGTGGGATATACTTCCTCACAGAGTCATAGGTAAACCATTAAAAATAATCACTGTGCTACTAATATTTTATGACACTACCACCAGCTCCTACCCAGGACTGGGCTTCCCTTTCATCTCTTATTCCCTTATAGCCTTCTGAGAAGGCTAATCTGGCTTTCCAAGGCTGCCCGAGGCACCCCTTCTTTTTCATTACATTAGTATTTAATGCCAGTCTTGAATACACAAAAGTGTGGAAGATACATTCTCAGCCCGGGGGGTGCTAACTGGTGACGCACTACGTGACCACGCTTTTTCACACGCTGCCACGGCTTGTAAAAGGAGGAAGACTGAGGGCCCTGGGAGAATACCCGGATCAAACTATACAGTCCACATTGTAATTTACACAGTGTTTTCTGGAATATGACATTTACAAGTCTAAGGGTCTGTCTGCATTGATATTTTGTTAAATGGAACACAGTTCTTGTCTTATGTCTTTATCATGGATCATTTTATTATCCCTAGGAGGAGATCACTGCCCCAGCTTTTTACATAAGCTTAAGTGCATGCCAGTGAGACACATCAAATTATCTGGGAGTGAAGAAGCTCTTGAAATCTTTGTGCTAATTACATTTGTTCAGTTGATGAGAAATTTGGAAAAAAGTATTTCTGAGGTTGAGCGATACGTAACTATGTACCTGATCAGCAATAATTTCTACACTAAACTAATCCAGATAATATTGCAAAAAGTAAAAGTACACATTTAGGAATAATTAGGTTTGTATTTTCTTATGTATTTGCCTTCTGAGCTCTTAGAAATAACAGATATTCCAGAAATATAAAATATTATAATAATAAAATGTGTTTCCGTCAGAGGTCACGTCATTCTCCATTATTCCATTACTTTTTACTATGCAATACCTGTTTCTGAAAAAAACATTCTAGTGTAATGGAATACATGTGGAGAGATTATTTTTCCCAAAAATGAGAACACTGCCTCGTATGCTTATTATTTAAACCATGACTCTTGAAGTATAAATATCTTGGGATTATTTCTGTCTAAATCAGTCACTCATCCAATGTGTCATTTTAATTCCCTTACCCACAAGTGAACATTTATACTTAGTCTTAAAGTGTCTCATGTCATAGAGATAAGATTCAGGCATTCATAGTTTATTAGCGACAGGTTACACAGGTGCAGCCAAACACAATGAGACTTTTAATGAAATACTTTCTATCACAAGATCTGACAGGATATCTAAAGACAAAGCATTTATCTTCTCTATAAGTAATAATTTTTCCAGTGATGGATGTGAAACATTGATCTAATCATAGTTATTAGCATCGTCCTATTAAGATAATCTGTTAAATAAATGTTTTAGGAAAACAAAAAATTAACAAAACAGTGATAAAAACAATACACAGTGTTTTGGGGGCATGCCTATCAAACATGTTTAATGTCAGGAAAATATTTCAAGGCCCAGTATAAGGATCGAAACACGTGAAAATAAGTGATTGTGCAAAATGGCAAGCTTATGCTTTATCATAAAATACATCCCTTCAGTTTTCACCTGGGCCTTAATAACGCTTGGCAAGCGTTCGATATGTTTCTGATCTCCATTATTCCATTTCCCTAAATTGATCACTTTCATTTTCCTTGTTCTTTATGAAACTTCGTACCTACTTGAGGGAGAAAATAGAGGCCGATAATACGATAATAGACAAAGACATTTTCAACTTCTCGAGAGTCCATTTTAAAATGAGCTAAATCGACTTCCCTTCTTTTCCTGTTATTCTAAATCACTGGAAAAGCCATCCTTTCTTTGGCCCAAATCTAATCCTTTTTTCACCTTAAACCTTCCCCACGTCAGTCACACGTTCTTGGTGGTGTCTTTTCCTGCCTCAACCACAGGCTCCTTCCCCTCTAGACCACTGAACAGACTTGGGTCTCTGAGATTTAAGCCTCTCTCTCCCTTTCACTGCCCTCTAGCCATCATCCTAATCCATTCCTTTCCTTCTGCAAAGTCACCTTAACATACTTAGAATAAATTTAGAATTTCTCACCAAATTCTCCGCAAGCCCTGACATGACTGCGCCATTTCCCACTTCTCCTCCTTCATCTCTCCAGCTCCTTTGTTTCTTCACCCCGGGCTCCGTATCCTGTCTCAGCCCCACCACGCATGCGCCTGCCTCGGAGCCACTGCCCACAGCCTGTTCCCACAATGTTCTTCCTCTTAATGCGTTCCCTTCCCTTCTTTCAGCCCTAACCTTAACCTCTGTAAGGAGTCCTTCTCTGTCTTCATTTTTGTTTTATCTCTTTATTGTTTCTTCATGATTTATCCCTTCCCAGAGGAGAAGGTCATCTCTATTAAGACAGAGAATTGACTTGTTCATTGCTGTAGACCCATGTCCAGCGCGGTGCTTGGCCCATAGTGGCACCAGCAAAAGTATACATTAAGAGAATAGATAAATTCTTGATGGGAATTACTATCAATTCTCTCCAACACAGTGACTTCGTCTCTTTCCTCCACTTCTCTCTCACAGAAGTTGTCAGTGAAGTTCTAGATGTGCTATCCATTTTTATCTTATCTCTGCTCAGCAATGTTTGGAAATTATGACTGACTTTTACTCCTTGAAATGTTATCCTTGTCTTCCATGGAACTACTATGTTTTTCTTTTCTTCTTACTTTTCTAACTGCTCACCCTCATTCTCCTCATTGCCTTTACTGATGGTTTTTCTGCTCATTACTCTTTAAATGTGGGTGCTTTTGTGTTTTCATCCTTGGCTTTATAATCATCTTTTCCTGCTTTCTCAGACGTATCTTATTTAATCCCATGATCTCAATGTAGATGGGATAACCTCTAAGTGTGGGTCACCACTCTCCTTGGTTCTCCTGAGCACCTGACATACATTTACAACTACCTATTGGTCCTATTCCTTTGCATATCTACAACTCAGATTTCTCTCCCTGTATGTACCTTGATGTATCTTTATGGGTACCTTATTAGGCAGTCGCTCACAAGCACATTTTTCCTGGTTATCTCAAGACAGAGACTAGGAAGCGATCCTTGACTCTTCTTATTGCTTTTTTCACCTCTGACTACACTTGTTACTCAAATCCTGTTTCTTGCACCTCCTCATGCATCTTCTTGCACTTTTGCAAATCTTCTATATTCTCCTCTCCAGCCCCACAGCCTTAGTTTAGGCTTTTAACATTTCTTGTGTTGATCACAAAAGCACCCCAGTCTCATTCTTCATTCTACTTGGTTCATTTTCTGATATTATCAAGGTGATCTTTTTAAAAACACTCATCTGTTCATGTTTCTCCCTGGATAAAAACCCTTTATAATCTCTAGAATAAAATCTTTATAAGTTTTTACATGACCTGCTCCTGACCATCTGTCCAATACCACCTGTGCTGCTCACCTTGTTAAATTATTCAATCCGAGCATACTGTACCATTTGCAATTCATAGAAAGTTCTATGGTCTACTGTTATTATGCCTTTCATTTAGGCTTCCTGTGCCTGACATGGACATTGCCATCTTCATCTGGCCACTCCTACTCATCCTGTAAGACTCAGATGGTTCTAAAAATCATCAAGTATAGGGGGGAAATAATTTAGAAGGTTTTGAACACTGCAAGAGTAAAGTTATATTAAGGTATAATTTAAGGCAAAACTGAGGCTAGAATAGTTCTTGGTTATAAATAAACAGATCAGTGGAAATAGGTCCAAAATCTTAGAAAAAGAAATAGGCATTGTGAAAGCATATGAAAATGTGGCATTTGAAAGTGAGGGTGGAAGGAACATATGCAAAAAATATTGCTGTAGTAACTTGTTAAGTAACAGAGAAAAATTTCACTGGCCCTTAACATCGAACCTCAACAAAAATGTAGGCAGAAAAATAATCAAATCTAAAATTACAGAATAATAAATATTTACTCTAAATGGATATATATGTGGGGGGGAAGGAAGTATGTCAGACTTTTTAAATACAAAATTAATGGGGCACCTGGGTGGCTCTGTTGGTTGAGTGTCTGACTACAGCTCAAGTTATTATCTCTTGGTCTCTACAGCTCATGATCTCACGGTCATGAGTTCGATTCCCTCAGTGGCCTTGCTACTCTTAGCACGTAGTTCACTTCAAGTCTTCTGTCCCCCTCTTTCTCTGTGCCTCTCTCAAAAATAATTAAAACACTTAAAAAATTAACATACAAACTGAAAGAAGAAATCATAATAAAAGAGATGAAAACAAACAACTATAGAAAAGTTCTTAAAAATTTTTTTAAGTTTGTTTATTTTGAGAGAGAGAGAAAGAGTAAGCAGGGGAGGGGCATAGAGAGACAGAGACAGAGAATTCCTACCAGGCTCCACAATGTCAGCACAGACCCCAACGTGGGGCTTGAACTTATGAACCATGAGATTATAACCTGAGCTGAAACCAGGAGTTGGATGCTTAACCAACTGAGCTTCCCAGGTGCCCCTAGAAAAAATTCTAATCGTCATAACAGCAATAATAAAATGAAGAGCCCAAGAAACCCATAAGAGAGAGAGGGAGGGAGGGAGAGAGTGAGAGAGAGAGAGAGAGAGAGAGAGATCCTTAATGTTTCCCAGGTACAGAGAGCCTAAAACCAACTTATGACGTTCCCATATCATGGAAGATTTTATTTTATCTTACTTATATATGTTTTAGTTTAACAAACATTTACAGGGGAATGCTATGGATTACACATTGTTCGAAACAATTTATAAGCCTGCTCCTTGTGTTTGAAGATTAAAATATTGAAAATCATGGCAACATCTCTAGTTTTGTTTAAACAGTTATGAAACTCTAAATTTGTGAAAACATAAGGTATTACGGTGTGAGGAAAGGGGAAAAGAACTGAAAACCGCTCAATTTTCTTTATGCCTCAATAATAACAGTTATTCCTTATGGCCAGAGAAAACCATTTTTTTAAATTAATCTTTACTCCAATGTGGGACTTGAATTCATTATCCTGAGATCAGGAGTCTCACATTCTATCAACTGAACCAGCCAGGTGCCCCAAAAACGTTTTTTTAAGATTGTTTGAACAAATATAAAAAAGTATGCCGACAGACCAAGCATTGCTTACGGAAAATCATACGTGTAGATATTTGAAATATAATTTATTATAAAATAATTTAAAGGAGTCTAGACATGCTTAATTTTAATGTATTCTGCTTTTCAACTACTGGCACTATAGTGAGTTACACACTCACATCATTAAAATAAGTTTTGCATGCAAAGTTTTATATATTAGCTAAGACTTGGATATTTTGTATTCTCATATGTCAGTGGAGCCTGCCAATAACCAATAAAGATTTTTCAGTGGTATTATCTATAGCTAGGTTTGAAGAAATATTAAAATATTATATTGCACTATTATAATTTTGAAGATATTAAGAAAAAATATGGTTGACGGGAAAAAGCAAATGTGTCTCAAACTCCATAAAATTGAGCACAGTTGTAAGTAGCAGGTAGGGTGAGAACAGAGAGAATCTTTAGCCGTAATGAGTTGCTTATTAGACTGAAGCCAGTTGAGTCTACATTCAATCAGGAGAGAAAAGAACAAAATTAAAACTATTGATGAAAGCTAAGTCACAAACCATCTAAGTTATGTTTAAAGGAAGTGGGCAATTAGGGGTTAGGTAATAGTTAGCTCTCCAGAAATTAAACCCCGACTCATGCATGTGTTTTAATTTAGTTTATGATTTGGAAATGCATAAAGTTAAACTTTCATAAAAGATAATATGAGGAAAGGCTTGAAAATTCTAAGTGTATAGTTGGATGGACGATCTTATAATAAACACATTTGTGTAATTCCCACCCAAGATAAATAATAGAACATGACCAGCACCCACCCAATCTCATTTATTTCTCTCACCTCTCTGCTCCCTACAAATATTCACTTGCATAGCCTAGTTTTTGCTTATTTTGAATTTAACATATGTGAAATCCTGCACTATATATTTTCTTCCTTCCTCCCTCCCCACTCCCCTCTCCTCTTCTGTTTTCCTCTTTTTTTTTTCCAATTGACTTCTTTCTGATAGTACGTGAGATTTAACCATGTTATTGATTGTTGCAGAGGCTTATTCATTTTAATTGGTATATAGTATCATGTTCTATGAGTATGCTATCATTTATTCTGGTTAAGAAGCAGCATCATAGGGGTGCCTGAATGGCTCAGTCCGTTGGACATCTGAGTCTTGGTTTTAGCTCAGGTCATGGTTTGTGGGTTCTGGGCCCAAGTCAGGCTCTGTTCTGATAGTGCGGAGCCTGCTTAGGATTCTCTCTCTTTCTCTCTCTCTCTCTCTCTCTGCCCCTCCCCGCCTGTTTTTTGCTCTGTCTCTCAACAGAAAATAAACAAACAAACAAAAAAAACAGTATCAGTTCCAATTTGGGCAATTTCATATACTGCTGCTCACTAAAAGCAATAGTGGACATGTCTTTTGGGCTCATATGTACACTTCCGTGTTGGGCATGTATGTGGGGATGGAAACCCAGGGCCATGGGGTGTGCGTAGTTTGAACATTGGCTGATAATAACCAAGTAATTTTCTAAAGTAGATTTATAAATTTATTCTTGCATCTTTGCTTCATATTTTTACCAACAGTCAGTTTGAACAGTGTAATTCTGATCATTCTGGTGGGTGTGTTGAAGCACTTATCTTGGTTTTAATTTGCATTTCTGTCATAACTAATGGGCTTGAACATTTTTTCATTTGTATATTGTCCTCTTGGATATTCTCATTGGAAAACACATATTCAAATCTATTCACATATTTCTCCTAGTGTTCATTCTCGTACATAATTGTGGGAGCTATTTGTGCATCTGAAGACAAGCCTTTTGTGTATTACATGTGTTGAACTCTTTTCTTTAAGCCTGTGCCTGGCCCTTCCATTCTCAGTTCTCCGGGCTCTCAAGCTTGTAAATAACAACGCTTTGTTTAAATGATCATGTCATCAGTTGCTTTTCTTTGAGGTATTTTCAACAGAATGGATGCTTTTGATATTTAGAGGCTCTTAAGTATAATTAAGTTCAAAATATAATCTTTTCTTTATGGGTACTACTTATGTATTTTGAACATGAACATTTTTTCTACCTCAAAGCCATGAATATATTTTTCTATATTTGTTAAAATTATTTTTTCTATTTCTGTGGGAAAAAATGCCATTGGAATTTTGATAGAGATTGCATTGACTCTATAGATTGCTTTGGGTGAAAAGGATATTTGAACAGTATTAATTCTCCCAATCCATGATTTTTTCTTATCTTACATGATTTAAATCTACAATCAATCTGAACTTGATTTTTCTACATGTTATAAAGTAGGAGTTGTTTCCTGTTTATTTTTTCATTAAGGGTATATACAGTTGATGTAGAACTATTTATTGAAATTGTCTTTCTATTTCCACTGCTTTGCAATTTCCACTTTTATCTTGTATCAAATGCCTATTTATATATCAGTTTATTTCTGAATTTTGTATTCTATCCAACTAGTCTGCCTGGTTCTCCAGATTATTTTGATGTGGGAGCTTTATAACAACTCTCACTTCTGGGTCGGTTAATTCTGTTCCCTTTTTTCTTCAAAGTTGCCTTGCCTGGTCTTGATTTGCTAAACACTTTAGAATTTTCTTGTTTTATTTCCATAGGACATCCTTTGGATTTTAACTGAGTTTTAGTGAAACCTTAAAATGTGTCTGGGATAACTGACATCTAGTTTCCAGGATTTGTGATGGCCATGATATTATTTCTGCAAAGTAAAATCTTGCCATATCTGAGCAGCTCAGTAATTGCTCTCCTCCATCTTTATTACATAAAAGGCTAGCACACCACTCAGGAAGATGTACCGCTCATGTTTGACCTTAATGTTGAGTACTTACAGATATTTGAAACCTTCCATGTTTTTGAGTCAGACTCCATGTCATCAAAGTCACACTATCATTTGATGGTGGTGTAAGTGATGTGAGCAGGTAGGCTCAGGTGTCTATGCAAATTATTGAGTGTCTCAGATCCTACTAATCATATGTATAAAGGCTAGAATTTGTCATTTATAAGAGAATTGAGACTTGACTCAAATAAATGTTGGAGATATGATAAACTATATAAATTGGAGTTTTTTCAAAAAAATATAAAAAATGTTATCTTTGAAAATTAGTTGGAATGAGGATTGAAGTAAGGTAAAGACATATATGTGATATGGAAATTTTAAATAAAAAGGAAATAATACGGCCTTCTAATAGTTAATGTTAGTTGCAAAACATTTTAAAATTAATGCCAAAATATGCAAAATCATCTCCAGGATAGAGAATGGATCCTAGACCAGGAAAACTTTACTTTTCTCTATACCCTGAAGATTTTATGAAAAGCCAGAATTACCTGCTTTAAGATAAAAAGGGCAGGGACACCTGGGTGGCTCAATTGGTTGGGTGTCCGACTTCGGCTCAGGTCATGGTCTCATGGTTTGTGGGTTTGAGCTCCGCATCGGGCTCTGTGCTGACAGCTCAGAGCCTGGAGCCTGCTTCAGATTCTGTGTCTCCCTCTCTCTCTGACCCTCCCCTGCTTTCACTCTCTCTGTCTCTCAAAAATAAATAAATATTTAAAAAATTTTAGATAAGAAGGGAAATATTCCCCTAAACACAGCACCAGAACCTTGCATCTTTAATCTAATCAACTAATCGCCATTACTGCTTTATGTGGAAATGGCTCCATTTGTAGCAAATGCCATTAAGAACATTTGGGAGCCTTGGATAAGTTGGATATGCCTCTCATGTACAAGGGAAGCAGATATAAACTTCGGGAAAACTACATACAACCTGCGAAACCCCTCAGACCTGTCACTGCGGTCTTTGGTTGAACAAATACGTAACCTCTTTCAGTCATTCTTAACCTGTTCCTTGTGTTTGTCCTTCTCTGACTCAACTGTCAATTACCATCTTCCCTTCCAAAACTTTCTACCAATCACTCTGGAATCCTCAATTTCTGTCTGAATGTTTCTTCTACCTCTCACCATGGAGGGCAACACATATATGTCTAATGCTGCCATTCCTCACAGAACTCACTATTAGGAGATGCATGTGACTTTCCTGCTCATCAGGGCACTTCCAGACCACTGCTTTTCTGTATCCCTCAACATACTTTGTTGTGTGTGCCTCCTTGTTCCTTCCTCTCATTCACTAAAGAATGTGTCCTCTGTATCGTATTCTTTATCTGTGTTTCATGTTTTGCCATCAAGCTGGTAGACGTCAGCTATATAGATAACTCATTGAATATAATATAATAATCCTGAAACACATTTTCTTTCTGCCATTGGTTGGAATGCTGCATTTTCTTCCAAATTGTCAGCTATTTTCCGTCTTCAATTCTTTCTTTAACAAGTTTACATACGCATTGTTAAATTACTTCAACTAGTATCCTCCAACTTTTTTTTTTTGCCTCATTTTTTTGCCTGGAAACACCTTCATAACTGGGTTAATCCACTCTTCCTATTGCTCTCATCCTTTCCACTTGGGCTTTATTGCACAGTGACACTGGAGAAAAGTTCACAATGATGCAGACTAGTGCCCATGGCAAATTACAATACTTGGCATCATATACATCTTTATTCAAATTTGCCATATTTTCATATTTCTCTAATTATTTTTCTTCCTTTATCTGCACAAACTATGTTCAACTTTTTTCATCCTCTTACAGTTTTCCATACCACCACCAGAGTCTTCATTCTTAGCAGATATCCTTGCATTAGATTTATATAGATATTTTTAAAGCCATCAAACATGAACTTCTTGTTCTGCTTAGAGGTGAGATGTAAAAAACTGCAAGAGACATCTCTCTCACCCTAATAACAACTTACTGTTGAGCACAATACGTAGCAAATTTCACAAGATAATCATCTCTCTCTCTCACCTTCTGCCCCTCTTGCCTGCTCACACACTCTCACTCAAAAACTATAAAATAAAATAAAATAAAGTAAAGTAAAATAAAATAAATAAAAGTGAAATGAAACTTTTTCAGACAAACAAAAGTGAAGAGAATTCATTTCCAGCAGACCTGAACTACAAGGACTACTAAAGGAAATTCTTCATACGGAAGGAATATGACATATAATAAAAATTTGGATCAACATATAGACACAAAATCACAAGAAACAGAAAAATTGCAGAAAAATATTAAAAGATAATTGACTATTTGTAGTAGAAATAACAACAAGATTTTGGAACATATGTAGAAATAAATATATGATAAACAGGGCACAAAGAATGGGTCAGTGGAATTTGAAATCTACTGCTATAGATTCTCGTACCACATGTGAAGTGGTATAAATTTATATGAAAATAGATGGTGATAGACTGTGATGCATGTTGTAAATACCAGAGCAACAGCTAGGCATATTTCTATAAAAACAAGTAAAATTAAAAGCAAATGAGAAAAAAGGAATAATAAAAAATGCTCAATCCCAAAGAAGGGCAGAGAAGCAGAAAATAGGAACAAAGAACACACGTGATAGGTAGCAACTAGTGAGATGGTAGACCTACAAACCCAACAATGGCAACAATTACTTGGGTACAAATACTCTAACACCGAACTTGAGCACTACTCATTGTCAGATGGAATGGAAAGGTAAGATGAGAGTATATTTTATCTATGAGAAACTAATTTTAATGTGAGAGCATATAGAGATGAAAACTAAAGGGTGAAAAAATAAAGTGCCAGCCTTACCCGCGAGACAGTTGCAATGACTATATTTATATTTAAAATGTAGATCTTAGACCAAATATACTTTTCAAGAAGGTGGGCATTATATAAGTAGAAAAGGGTCAATTTATTAAGAAGATTGAATGATCTTACTTACTTATACCTACAATATCAGAACTTCAAAAATGCAACATTTAAAAAAAATTATGTTTTTTATTTATTGTTGAAAGACAGAGAGAGTCAGTGTGAACAGAGGAGGGTCAGAGAGAGAGGGAGATACAGAATCCAAAGCAGACTCCAGGCTCTGAGCTGTCAGCACAGAGCCCGATGCGGGGCTTGAACCCATGAACCGTGAGATCATGACCTGAGCCGAAGCCGGACACTTAACCACTGAGCCACCCAGGTGCCCCTAAATTTTTTTTAATTTATTTTTGAGAGACAGGGTGAGCAGGAGAGGGGCAGAGAGAGAGGGAGACACAGAATTTGAAGCAGGCTCTGGGCTCTGAGCTGTCAGCACTGAGCCTGACACAGGACTCGAACCCACAAACCGTGAGATCATGACCAGAGCTGAAATTGGACACTTAACTGACTGAGCTACCCAGGTGCCCCAAAAATGCAACATTTTAAAAAAATCCTGAAATGACTCAAAGGAGAATAGGCAAATTCACAAGTGGAGTTGGAAGCTTCCACAGTTCTCTCTTGATTATTGATAGAAAGAGTGAAGGGGAAAAAAAAACAATGAATAAAAAGAAGACGAAACAACATTATCAGCCAACTCAGCCAAGAAGAGAAAGCACCCATGGAATATTCCCCCAAATAGACCACATCCTGCTGTTTAGACTAGATTTTAATAAAATTAAAATAATGAAATGTCATACAAAGTGTGATCTCAGACCAAATAAAACTAAACTGGAAATTAGTAACAAAAATTTTTGAAAGATAACCAATATTTGGAATTAGCCCACTTCTAAATAACCCATTGGTCAAAAAGAAATCAGAAAGGAAGTTAGAAAATATTTGAAATTAAACTTAACTATAACACCAAAATGTGTGGGTCTCAGCTAAAGTGCTTAGTGAAAAATTTATATCATTAAATATGTATGTTAGAAAAAAGAAGAGGGTTCAAATCAATGATTTAGTCTTTCGTGTTAAGAAATTAAAAAGGGAGGTTCTGGGTGGCTCAGTTGGTTAAGCATCCAACTCTTGATTTTGGCTCAGGTCATGATCTCACAGTTCATGAGATGGAGCCCTGGCTGGGATTCTCTCTCACTCTCTCTCTCCCTGACCCTCTTCTTTCTCTCTCTCTCTCAAAAAAAATTTTTAAATAGATGTATATTTAAAGATATATATTAAAATATATAAATGTTTTAATAAATTATAAAGGGAAGAACAAATTAAATCTAAAACAAGCAGTAGTAAGGAAATGATAGTAATAAATATAGAAATCTATAAAATTTTAAACAAAAAAAATGGAAAAAAATAGGGACTGTCAAGAAAATCAGGAGGATTTTTGGGAGGATCTTTTGGGAGGATCATTAAAAGCATAAACTTCCAGCAAGATTAATAATGAATGAAAGGGAGAAGACACATATTACTTATCTCAGGATTGAGAGAGAACAGACTACTACAGATCAAGACATTAGGGCAGGGGCGCCTGGGTGGCTCAGTCACTTAAGTGTTCGACTTCAGCTCAGGTCATGATCTCATGGTACATGGGTTCAAGCCCTGCATGGGGCTCTGTGCTGACAGCTCAGAACCTGGAGATTGCTTCAGATTCTGTCTCCTCCCTCTCCCTGCCCATTTCCAGCTCCCATTCTGTCTCTCTCACACATAAATAAACATTAAAAAAAAAAAGACCGTAAGGCAATATTAGGAAAAATGCCTATGCTAAGTATGATAACTTAGATGAAATATCTTTGACTCTTTGCAATACAAATGCAAACTACCAAAGCTCGCTTAAGAATTAATAGATAACCTGAATAATTTTAAATCTGTTAAAACAATTATGTTCTTCATTCAAAAGTCCCCATATAGAAAAATATAGCCCCACACTTTTCCAGAAGCTTTCAAATGAACACTGATTTTGAGCAATGTCTTTTCACAAAATAGAAGTTGTACAAACACTTTGCAGACCACTCTAAAAGGCCAGTATTACTCTCCTACAAAATCAGAAAAGAAGGTTCAAATACAAAAACAAAAACAAAATCAAAAACTGGGATCAAATCCCTTAGGAACGTAGACAGAAAAATCCTTAATGTTAACAAATTGAACCCAGCAATATAAAAGGATAATATATCATGATCCAGTAGGGTTTATCCCAAGAATACAAATTGGTTTACCAATCAAAAATCAATCAGTATAACTCACCATACCAATGTATGTATCAACATAAAATCACTGGATTATTTCACTGAGAGATAAAGCATTGAATAAAACTTAATATCTATTCACTATAAAACCCAAAGGAAAAGAAAAAGGAGTGACTAAGAGATAGGAGGTTCATTCAAGACTGAAGGCTATCTCTCTAAAAGAAGGAACAATGAAAGGGTGTCTCCGCTTCCCACTTCTATGTAACATGGTTGTGAAGGTCCTAGAAAGTACAATAAGGTACAACAACAGTAAGTTGGATCCCTCAATTTCTTAGCAAAAGATTACAAACTAGTATCAACTCTCATTCCCCCTTTTGCCCAACTATCTCATGGAAAAATGCACAAAGTTTGTCTTATTTATTTTTGCATTCCATCAAGTACAACACCTAACACAGAGGTGGACACAATTATAAAAAGTCAAACAGCAAATAGCAAGCTACTTTTGAAGTTTATCTTTGGTTAAATTTTTATTTTTATTTTCTTAAAAGCTGTTTAACTGAAAACATGCTGCTGATCTGCTTAGCTGATTTTCCTGGTTTACTGTGTATTCCTATCTCCGTTTTCCTTTATTTTTTTCCTAACAACTGAATTGTCACTTGACTTTCTAAGTAATAAGGAAATACTTTGTATTTCATTTCTGAGCCATTGAAAAACCAGTTTTCTGGATATCATTTTTCATGTTCAATTTTCTGCTAATAGGAGAAGCATATGCTTCACAATTGTGTCCATATGTATTTGAGTTTTAGAAAACCTAAATGATTTATATCAGTTTTTATGTCTGCTCACCATAAATTGTGACCCCTCCAATCATAAAAACTATTGTCATTAAATCATTATATATGCTTAATATATTCATATCATATACAAAATTGCCTATGATTATTTAGAACTATTAGTAAAACTTCAAAATATTACTTGGACACAATAATAATTTATAATCCTTATGTACATGTCACTTAACTGCTTTATCTTTTGTGTTAGCTTTGAAAGTCTTAGTTAAGGAAGTTATCAGTGTTGAATAAATACATAATTTAATTAGAAGGTGATTTAAGAAATTTTTTAAAAAAGCTATATACTTCCTTTACTACATATTATGTATCAGGTCCCATTTAATTATTTTATTAATTTTAAAATTATCATGAAGAAGCATGATTTAATAGGCAAACACTGGATAGGGGTCCAGACACCTAGTTTCTATTCCAACTTGATGACTTCCTAAAGGTCAGAGATTTTGATTTCTATATTTTATAGAATATATTCTGTGTTTTCCATAGAATCTGTATGAATGGTAGGAACTCCTAACCTTTAATAATACTTTATAATTTTATGTATTTACTTTTTTTTAATGTTTATTTTTGAGAGAGAGAGAAAGAGTACTAGCAGAGCAGGGGCAGAGAGAGGAGACACAGAATCCGAAGCAGGTTCCAGGCTCCAAGCTGTCTGCACAGAGTCTGACACAGGGCTCAAACTCACAAACTATGAGATCATGACCTGAGCTGAAGTCAGACGCTTAATCAGATGCTACCCAGATGCCCCTTGTTTTACAATTTTAAAAATGCATTATATAGAGGTGCCTGGGTGGCTCAGTCTGTTTAGCAGCCAACTCTCAATTTTAGCCCAGATCATGATCTCATGGTTTGTGAGTTAGAGCCACATTTCTGGATCTGCATTGATAGCACAGAGCTTCCTTGGGATTCTCCCTCTCCTTCTCTCTTTGCCCCTCCCAAACTCATGTGTGAACACACACACCCTCTTGCTTTCTCTCTCTCTCAAAAAAATAAACTTAAAAAATTAAAAAAGTAAAGTAAAAATGCCTTTTAGATCATAAAATCACATAAGAGAGTCTCATGCCTCCTAAGTATTAATTAGGATGACAGAAAAAAGCAACATCACACTTCCATCAATGGAGCCCAGTATCTAGATATCAGGTAAATGGTAAAGTATGATTTAAAACATAAATGAACACTTCTCACTTCAATTTCTTCTACTGAATGCAGGAAGTAAGAACTGTGCATTGAGTAGATGGAGTAATTCACTAAGTGAATTCTAATATGTGAGTGAGAGAAATACATTTTCTGACCAGTGCTGTATGCTCTAAAATAATTGTTTAGTAGTAACCCAAAATCTTGCCTCGGGGTTCCAGGTCCATGAGTTCTCCCTCTACTGTGTTGACAAATTTCCTTCCACCTATAGATTTAAATATCCAGAGCTCAAGTAGATGTGAATGACCCCATGCCCCTTGTTTCTATGATCAAGCTGAATCAATCAGAATTTTCTCCTAAAAAATTGGAATTGGGTTGCAGAGAGACTCCATTGTCATTAGAATCAATTAACGAACATGGAAAGAAATTGAGCTGCATGCAAAGTAGAGTCCTTAGAACTAAGACCCATTAACTCTGAGTGTAGATGTCCCAAGACATTCCTGCTTTCTTACCACACTGAGAAATTTTATTTTTGCTGTTGTTTTCATTTTATTTTTCTTTAAGTAATTGATGTATAATTGACAAATAAAATTGTAAGGTATTTAAAGTGTACAATGTGATGACTTGATATATGTATCTGTTGTGAAAGGATTACCCTCATTGAATTAAATAATATATCCATCACCTACAGATTAATTAGTGAGAACTTTTAAGTCTACTCTCTTGGCAAATCTTAATTATATACTACAATGTTATCAACTATAGTCAGTCACTATGTTGTAAGATCTTCAGACCTTATCTTATAACTGAAAGTTTGTTTCCTTTTACCAGCCTTTTATTTTCCCCAGCCTCTGATGGTCACTTTACTATGAGTTTGCCTTTTTTTAAAAAATAAGATTCCACATGTAGGTGGTACCATGTGGTGCTTGTCTTTCTTGGTCTGACTTATTTCGCCTAGCATGATGCCCCCAAAGTCCATCCATATTGTTTCAAATGACAAGATTTCCTTCTTTTTTAAGGCTGAATAATATTCCATTATATATATAGCTGACCTTTGAACAATAGGAGTTTATTTATATTTTTTTAATGTTTTTTAATTTACTTGTGTGAGAGAGAGAGAGACAGTGTGAGCAGGGGAGGGTCAGAGAGAGAGAGGGAGACACAGAATCTGAAGCAGGCTTCAGGCTCTGAGCTAGCTGTCAGCACAGAGCCCGATGCAGGGCTCGAACCCACGAACTGCAAAATCATGACCTGAGCCGAAGCCAGACACTCAACCGACTGAGCCACCCAGGCGCCCTGAACAACCTGAGTTTAAACAGTGCAGCTGCACTTACACTCAGGTGCTTTTTTCCAGAAGCTTATTTATTTATTTTGAGAAAGAAAGAGAGTGAGAGAAAGAGCACATAAGCAGGAGAGGGGCAGTGAAAGAGAGAGAGAGAGAATTCCAAGCAACCTCTGCACTGTCAGTGTGAGGACCCCTGTGTGGGGCTCAAACCCATGAAACCTGACCCAAAATCAGTACCTGACCCAAAATCAAGAGTTGGACGTTCAGCCAACGGAGCTGCCCAGATGCCCCCACCCAGGTGTTTTGTAGGACAGTACTGTAATGTATTTTCTCCTCTTCATGATTTTCTTGATATTTTTTCTTGACCTCACTTTATTGTAAGAAAACAGTATATAGTACATATAATTTACAAAATGTTGAGCGATTATGTTATTGATAAGGCTTCTGGTCTACAGTAGGCTATTAGGAGTTAAGTTTTTGCAGAGTCGAAAGTCATAGTCATATTTTTCATTGTGTGGGAGGTCAGTGCCCCTAAACCCCACTGGTTCAAGGGTCAACTGATACACCACATTTTCTTTATCCATTCATATGTCTACAGACACATAGCCTGTCTGAGTACTTTTAAATATTCATCAAATCACATGTATCTTTATAATAACATCTTCCTTCTCAATCCTTTCAATCTGCCCACAATTTTTGAGAGACATGGAAGGATTTCCATTTCTTTCCACCATAAAATTCTTTTAAAAGAGAGGTTAAATAAGTTGCTAAATCCCACGACAAAAAGACACAAGATAAAAGAATGGCAATAATGGGAGTCTTCAAAAGAAAGAAGCATTGATAAGAGTGATATTCACTGATAATAATAGATTCTTAAACATTGAAGTTCATAAGAGGGCAGAGGGAGGGGGATAGTGATTCAATTTTACCTCAGAAAATGTATCTCAGTTGAAGTTTAACAATCGAGATGAGTAATTTCCTTCCTTCCTTTCTTCCTTTCCTTTCCTTTCCTTTCCTTTCCTTTCCTTTCCTTTCCTTTCCTTCCCTTCCCTTCCCTTCCCTTCCCTTCCCTTCCCTTCCATTTTCTTTCTTTCTTTCCTTCCTTCTTTCCTTCATGTTCCTGCCATTTGCTTTCTGTGTATGTATTTCCCAAGTCCCCCATCTCCAAGGGCAGATATTGGCTAGATGAGCACTTACTCACCTTAAGATGATGCAAATTGTTATCTTCAATGGCAGAGATAAGAAACCTCCGCCAGTACTATTTTGAAGTAGAACATCCTTGTAAGCAGGATTTCTTTTAATCAGTCTTTGGAAGCCACTTCCCGTACTGATTTATATAGCTATGGTTTGTCACTAAGACAATTATGCTTCCGGAATGGATTACGTTTTAATTTTAGAATTCCTTGGCCTTTGTTACAATTTTATGACTACCTTAAGCCTTTCTCAAGGGCATAATTTTTATAAAGCAATCAAATGCAAACGTTTTAGGTAAGGCCAGGAGTCATTCATCCTCTCCTCTCCTTTCTGCAAGCAGTACTTTTACAGAGCTTTCAGAAGCTGTAGGGGAGTGCACGAAACAATTTCCTTTTACTGCTCCAACTGCTTCTCCTACCGCACTGTTCATTAATTATGCCAATTATATTGCGAACGGTACTAGAAGGTGCAAAGGATAAAATATGAACCAGTGTATGATTTTAGTACTGTGTCCAGAATTTTATGTCCCTCTAGGGTTATTTCTGCTCAAAACAAAGTATCTATAAAAATTATCTATATTATTATTTTTATTTCTAAGCTGTATATATTGAATACCTCAAAGGTAGCATCCATGCAGACCTTATAACTTTTTTAAAGCATATGTTTTAAAGTAAGATGAACGTCTGAAAATAAGAGACTCTACACAGTAATGTTAGGCTAAGGAATAAAATGCACAGTCATGCAACCACCACCCAGCTTAAAAAATAGAACAGTACAATAATCTGAGGTCACCTCTGTGCCTCTGCCAGATTGTATTTCTCTGTATTGACCTAGGGGTGATCACTGCCCTCTTCCTGAACTGTGTGCCCATTATTCCTTGGATTTATCCATTTTTATGTTAATTTGAACAAAACATTGGTTAGTATTGCTTGTGTTTGAGTTGTGTAACTACTGTACTGTATGTATTTTTAAACCTTTTTTTTTTCTCAAAATGACTAAAGATTGATCCGCGTTGGTTCATCTAACATGCTACATAGGTTCATTCTCCATATCGTACATTATTATTGCTGTAACGTATCAGATTATATACATATTTTTTTACTCTGTTGATAGACATTGAGGTTATCTGAAATTTGTTGCCATTACCAATACGGCTACAGTGAACATTCCTGTATCCATCTTCTGTTGCCACATGTGGAACGATTCTCTAGGGAAGAAACTCCTCAAATTCTCCACATAATACCACACGCATATTCATCTCTCATACTGGAATAAACACTTGGATCTGCTCACAGGAAGAAGTGACTAGCGCATGGGTTTAGCTGCCCTCTTTGGCCTGCCCTTGCCCCTCAAGGACTAAGGTGGAGAAGCGCTCAGGCCGCACATGACCTATCCATGGTACTGAAGTGCCCAGATGACACCCGGGGATGAATTGTACACCTAGGGGAATAATTAGCTTAATTTTTTGAATAACGCCAAGCAGTTTTTGAAAACAGTTATATCAAAGTAGCAACAGGAAACAGAAGTTATATTCAATAATAGTAAATGAAAAATAACATAATAAACAGTAACTTAATATTATTAACTTAATAAACAAATGCTTTTTAAGATGTAGGCAGAGAAGAGTTCTAAAGAGCCAGGGTCTAAGAACCTTCAGGGAGTTGTTTCTCAGGCTGGGCCTGAAGGGAGGGAACACGGGGAGTGAACTGCTGATGGAAACCCAGGAGACAGTGGCTGTAGGTGAGAGCCACCTGAAGGCATCTGTGGCCTCAGGCAGTGCAACAACCCCCCTCCCCCAATGCCGAATGCCGCAGCCCAACCCGCCTCCGCACACCTTATATCGTGCCATGTCTTGCACTGGCTAAGTAACATAGCAAATGACATAGTAGCCTCTCTGGAATGGAACTACCTTTGCATTTCTAGATAAACACAATTTGTATTTTGCTGGACTTGATTTTTTTTTTTTTAATATTTGTTTTGGATTTTTGCCTTTATGTTGAGGAGGGGGATAAACCTATACTTCTTTTTTTCTCAGATCATAATTTCCTGGGTTTGTTATCATGGTAGATGAGGCATAAACTAATTTTGCTCTTTTGGATTGTCTGGAAAAGTTTTTCTAAGATTATAATCACTTGGTTTGTAAGTGTTGGGTAGACCATGTGCCTTGACCTGATGCCTTCCTTTGTGGGAAAATATCTAACATGCTACTACATATTTAATTGAGAGAGAATTGTTGAAATTATCCTTTTGTTAAGTTACTTTTGAAATTTTTAGCTGCTTTTAAATTTTTCTGTAGTATTTCCATTTCTCACAATTGTTAGCATTTGTTGCCATGATATTGTCCAAATATGCAGTTACCTGTTAATCCACCCTGCTTCACGTGTAGTTCATTTTTGATATTATTGGTTTTGTTTCTCTCTCTCCTTCTATCAGTTGGGATCAGTCTTGCCAAATAATTTTGTTAGTTTTATTATGCTCCTCAACAAGCTAATTTAGGGTATCATTCATTTTCTAGATATGTTTTAATATCATTAATTTTTGGTTTGTTTTTATTAATTATTTCCTCTACTTTCATGTGGTTATACTTTTTTCTGCTTGTGCTTACTTTTTAAAACGTAGACATTTAACTCATTGATTTTATAGTAGCATTTGTAATATTATTCATTCAACTCAAAGAATAATTAATTTGGTATTCTTGAATTTAAATATTTTTAATGTTTATTTTTGGAGAGAGACAGAGACAGTGCAAGCGGGGAAGGGACAGAGAGAGACACACACAGAATCAGAAGCAGGCTCCAGACTTTGAATTGCCCGCATAGAGCCCAACGCAGGGCTTGAACTCGTGAATGGCAAGATTATGACCTGAGCTGAAGTCTGATGCTTAACTGACTGAGCCACTCAGGTACCCCTAGTTTGGCATTTTTGAATTTCCTGCTTTCTTTTTCTTTTACCAATTAGATTAAATTTGCACTTTTCATAATAGTCTTTTTGTGGTTTATTTATGGTTTTTTTGGTATTTAATTATATTTTTGTTTCATTTCATTTTTGTCAGAAGATATTTCCTGTATGAAACTAATTATTTGACATTACCAATGTGTGAATGATATGACCTTCTTCTTGTTTTTGCTTTTTTTTTGTTTAATTTTAATTTTATTTTTTTAAGTTGTGTTACTTATTTTGAGAGAGAGCAAGTGCATGCAAGCAAGAGAGGGGCAGAGAGAAAGGGGGAAAGAGAGAGAATCCTAAGCAGGCTCCAGGCTCAGCTTGAAGCCCAACATGGGGCTTGATCCTAGATGGTTGGATCACGACCTGAGTCAAAATCAAGTGTTGGAGTGAGCCCACTGAGCCACCCAGGTACCCCTTATTTCTGCTTTTTAGTATGTATGTGAAAGGAATGTGTATTCTCTGATTTTGGGACACAGTTCTACATATTCCCACAGAAGTTCCTCAAAAAATCCATTTCTTTATTGACAAATTTTTTTGTAGTTGGTCTTCAATTACTGTAAGCTATGTATTAAATCTCCCCTTTTAGTGGTGATTTTTTTCCATTTTGAAGTTATGCCATTAAGTGCATGCAATTTCCAATTTGCTATATGTTCCTGATAACTTGACTAGTAATTAATTACCCTCCTGGGGTGGTTGGATGCCTCATTCAGTAGAGAATATGACTTGTGACTTCTGGGTTGTAAGTTCGTGCGCCATATTGGGTGCAGAGATTACTTAAAAATAAAAATTAAACATGTTTAGGATAATAATAATAATTATTTATGCTCCTATTTCTACTAATTCTCAAAGTTTATATCATATGGTGTGAATACAGCTATTCTATTTTCATCATTACTTGGTACAGTCCGTGTCTGTTTAGATTTGCCCACATGTTGATCACTTTCTTGACCCGCTATTCCTTAATTTTTTTTTGCCGCATTTCATACTAGCTCATTTTTTCTTCTTTCTAAAATCTATCATTTATAAGTACCTCTTAGAAATGTTTTGTCCTTATATTAATAG
The DNA here is from genome assembly GCA_004023845.1 of Helogale parvula. Classification (NCBI taxonomy): domain Eukaryota; kingdom Metazoa; phylum Chordata; class Mammalia; order Carnivora; family Herpestidae; genus Helogale; species Helogale parvula. The sequence continues at coordinate 109,293 of PJEM01000305.1, forward strand.
ATTTTTAATTTCCCCTTAATATTGAAAGATAATTCAATTAGGTGTACAATATTAACCTGACCATTATTTATATTTAAGTAACTGAAGATGTTATGCGGCTATTTTAATAGTTTCACTTTTCTTGTTGAGAAATAAGCTGTCTGCCTAAATGTCATTCGGGGTCAATAAACTGCTTTCCTTTGATTTATTACAGGGAGTCTCCCTGGTGTTCTGGGTTCTACAGCCTCACTATAATGCCTCTGAGAACTGATTTCTTTCTGTTTATCTCATTTGGGGTTTCTAGTCTTCCTAGATCCAACAATTAGTGGAGGTTTCCCCTCAAATTTCTAATGTTCTAAGCCAGTATCTCTTCCAAATATGTCCTCTAATTTCTATTAGGTATTATTTCTCTATTTATAATGCCTTTTTGTGCCTCATCCATATTTTTACATTATCTTCCCGTGTTGCATCTTGTTATTTTCTTCAGAAGTATATCTTCTACTTCTCCCATTTACTTTTTAGCTATGCCTAACCTACTGCTTAATTTGCCTGTTGAATTTCTTTTGTCAATAGTCGTATTATTGTATTTTGGAAGTTTTTAAAGTTATTTCCTGTTAGTTTCAAATATACACAGGCAGTGTTACAGTTTCTTACCTCACTATTGTTCTTTGATTATCCACTTATATTTCCTTAGGCATTCTAAAAATATTACATATCTTCACTCATTTATTCCAATGTTCAGTCTTGCAGTCTGTCTTTTTCTGACTTATGTTGATTTGCTTCTACATATGCTTCACAATTTGATTTTAAACTCATGTTTACAAAGCATAATTTAAAATGGATTTCTCTAGAATATTTGCCTTCTTGTGTTACAGCCACTATGCTTTGCATTACCAACAGGGAACAATTTTAAATTTAATCCTCAACTTCCACTGGGGTTTTTTTTTTTTTTTTTGGTGAGGTAAATTATGAATCCTAGCCCAACCCACTTGAGAGCTAGAATTTATTATAAATTAGGAAGGAGGATTTATTTCCCCCTGTTCCCAGGGGAATGCCATTACTTTTTTACCACTTTTCCTGAGAGGCCAGTCCCTCTATCTCCATCTAAGTCACTCTAATAAGAGTTGCTTTTTGGTTACTCCTAACTTGATATGGGAGTTTTGAATCTGGTGCATTTTGTGAGCCCCACCTTTGTCTCCTGCTAGACTTGAAACTCTAAAGCATTAATATTATGGAGAATACTGATAGAGACAAAAATCTGCATCTTTATTTTCCCCTATTACAGGTGATGCTGAAATTATTTACAGTTGTGAAAGATGATTCATCTCTATTGTATATTACTCATGATGTAACACCTCTGGACCCCTCACAACTTCTGAAGGGATAATATTTCAGAGTCAGAAGAAATTATTTACATGATTGATTTCTGACATTTCTATGGTGTAGAATTTTTTAAGTTATAAAAAAAAGATGACAAGTTACAAGAAATTAACAGATATAAACGTTGCCATCTTAGATTGCTAAAAAAATCATCAACTAATACTGGACAGAAGACACTTTTAATTTATTAGGCTTAATACTTAACATTTGAAAATATCATTCACTTTATTATAATTCATTTCATGAAACATATATTGCCTTCTTTCTAAAGTGAAACTTCTTCTGAATTTAGAAAAATAAGAGAAGTAAATTTTATTAAGTTTAGGATATCAGTAAATTTGACACTGAGCAGAGCATTCCATCTGGGTGTTGTTACAGTAGAATTATGCCTTTTTATTATGAATTCTGCTCATTTCTTCTTTTGAAAACCTGGTCAGTCTTCAGCAATTACCTGTCTGGTTGCTGGGACAGCAAAACATGAGGAGAGGGGCACCTGGGTGGCTGAGTTGGTTAAGCATCTGGCTTCGGCTCAGGTCATGATCTCACAGTTTATGGGTTCAAGCCCCGCGAAGGGCTCTGTGCTAACATCTAGCTCAGAGCCTGGAGCGAGCTTCAGATTCTGTATCTCCCTCTCTCTCTAACCCTCCCCTGCTCACACTGTCTCTCTCTCTCAAAAATAAATAAAAAACATTAAAAAAAAAGAATACAAGGAGAGTGAGAGATTCCATCACGTCATCATCAGACACTGTTCTGAGATTAAACTTTGCCCTTATCTTTTTCTCTTTTGAGATACTTACTCCTACGAGGAAGTCACTAACAACATTCACATATGAATTTACAAATTCTCCTTGTCTCTTTATAGAAGAAAACAGAATAGGAGACAAAGTCCATCCTAAGACAAAGGTGACCAACACTACTGAAAAAAATTATGGGAAGTTGAAAGTCGTAAGCAATTACACAATTGCTGATATGAATTCCTACTTTCTTCATTTGGAGTCTTTTTCCTTGAGGAAAATTTGTTAGTGTAAATCAGTTTTGTTGCACATTCTCAAATAAATCTGAGATTCATATTAGCTATTAAGAAAATAAATGAGGGGCACCTGGGTGGCTCAGTCAGTTGGGCGTCCAGCTTCGGCTCAGGTCATGATCTCACGGTTTGTGGGTTCGAGCCCCGCGTCGGGCTCTGTGCTGACAGCTAGCTCAGGGCCTGGAGCCTACTTCAGATTCTGTGTCTCCTTCTCTCTCTGACCCTTCCCTGCTCATGCTGTCTCTTTCCCTCTCTAAAATAAATAAACAGTAAAAAAAAATTTTTTTTAAAGAAAATAAATGAAACTAACCATAGCAATTTTTAAATGGTTACTGAGAAGTTTAGGATTCTTATTAAAAACTTGCATAGGGGTTTCTGAGGAATATGTAGGAGTTGAAGAAAGTGGGGGGAAAACCTCTATCTTTAAGGACAGACTCCATGAGGCAAAGGTGACCTCATATAACACATACAGTTGTTGTTTTTTAACTTATTTTTAATGTTTATTCACGATATATATAGAGAGAGAGCAAGGAAGAGAGGGTCAGAGAAAGAGGGAGAGACAGAATCCCAGGCAGTCTGGTTCAAACTTAAGAACTGCAAGGTCATGACCTGAGTGGGAACCATGATTGGGAATGCTTAACCAACTGATCCACTGTAACTGATATTTTATATAGCCGCTATTTTGTATAGAATTTGTCTTTTACTGCTATATTTAATTCAGAGTATTTGTAGGAAAAAAGAACAGTCTATATGTTTATAAAAATATAACGTTAATTTATTAATTTAAATTCAAGTTAGTTAACATAAAATATAGTATAAATCACTTTACATTCATTACTTATCTAATCTTTAAGTCAAACCTGTAAGTTAAAAAAGATAAATAGTGGGTTTCTAAAACGCTGGACTAAAAGAATATTTGTTCTTCTTTTTTATTTTATAGGTAAGGAATATTTCAGTGATTGGCTCTAAAGCAGAGAGCCAGTTTGTTGACATAGTAGCATAATTTTAGGTTTTACTGGGGGTGTCTTGAAGAAGTAAAAGGTTTATTAAGAGCCGAGTTAGCATAGCACGGAACAGACAAGGGCTTGAAGCCAGGCAGTCTAGGCTCATTATCCTGTATTCCTTTCCTCTGTCACCCTCTCTCCTTTTTTGTGTTTTTTTGTTTTTGTTTGTTGTGTTTTGTTTTAAATTTCTGACAACAACTTCTTGATTTATTTGAAGAAATTAATCTGGCTTCTCCATAAAAGGCTATGACTTATTTCCTCGACTTGATGTATTTTGTCATCTATCAAGTGGAAAATTGAATGTCTCTTGCTATTTTATAAACTACTTGTTGACCTCGATCTTGGTTTGAGCATATTATAGGAAGTGGGGTTAGGAACATTTGGATTAAAAACCCCAAGTCCTGATCTTTGGCTTGAACTGACCTTCCTAAGTGCATGGGAAATTTCTTAGAAAATTTATTTTTAAATCAACCAAACTGCTTTCACAAGGAGGATGTAGTCAAACTGCATGATGAATTTAGAATGAATCATAAAGTAACACTTACTGTTATGTTTCTAATATTTTAAATAATACATATGCCATTAAATATCATCAGAACCATTGATATTACAAAAATAATCGATAATAAACCAAGGTAAATCAGAATAACTTTTATACTTTCAAATATCAACACCTCAGCTTTAATCAAGCAAAAACTGAGTTCACATTGTGATTTGTGTTTGTATCCTTTCCTTTGTGGAAGGAAAAAAAGTCATTTCATTTTTTAAAAAATATGTTACTTTACATATATGGAGAACAACATGCATGTAATTCAGACTACAAATATAAATAACAATAATAAAGCCTTAGTAAGAAAGAAAAGGACAAAGAAAAAAAAGTAAATTGCAAAAGAAGTGGACTAAATAATTTAAGTTGGCTGAGCAAACTCAAATAAGTCTATTAAAAAGAAACTTCATGAATGAGGTCCCAAGGGAGCCCACAGCTGGGATTCCATATGGCCAAGATATTTCTACTCTTCTACCTTTGGTAAAGGTCTGGTTAGCGTAGAAAACTGCTGACATGATTTTTGTGTCAGTTTAGTTATATTCAATAGCAAAACAGAGAGGGGAAATAATTTTTATTAAGGGCTGGGTGTGCTGCTTTATTACCATGAAGTTATCCAGTCTTCAGAAACTAAATGTAGACATGACTGTCCACATTTACAGATGTGCATTGAGTGTCACATATTACTGTCTGATTGGTAGGAAGCCAATTCCATGCCAAATAGGAATTGTATTAAGGAATGCTCTTAGGGACAATAGTTGTATTGAAGGAACAAAAGTAGATGGGCAGGCAGACAAGTTGGGTGGTAGCATGGCCTCAGTTGACAGTGGGGGACTTCCAAAGCTGGAAGGACCATTGAGAGGTATCCTGAGTTGACAGAAAGGGTTTGGGTCCTTCTGTCATTGCACTGAATAGTCAGTGGATATTGGCTGCCTTGCAAGAAGTGATATGACCTTGAGCAGATAAAGAGGCTCTTTACAGATGAGGGTTATTCTTGGAGAGAGCTGACAGCTGAAATCTCTCAGTTGGCAACTGTCTTAGGAGCTAGGGATTTAATATTTTAGCCTTAAAAGGAATCCAGTTGCTACAGAGTAACATCCCATGCATTGCTAGGATTCACGTGCTTCATATAAGGTCTATAATTTATACCTTCAGGATTCTGCTGGATTTCTTTTCCTGAGAGAAACTGATGAGAGGAAGGTCAATGGAATAAACAACATGCTATGTTACTATAGTTGTTTACAAGGCTGCAACGGATACTTATTATCTCCCTCCTCCACTGTTCACTAAGGATTCTTCTGACTCTCAGCTACAATTCACTAAGGATTCTTCTGACTCTCAGCTACAACCTCTCTTGGTCTAATCATCTTATCTGGTGAAATTACCCAGATATTCATCCCTAAACAGTCTAAGTTTTGGGTTTCCATGGCTTTCTCAGGGTGCAGCTTCTGCATTTATCCACTTGCCATCACAACTGGACAAGTGAGTCCTAAGGGTGCCCAAGTGGATCACATGGATGCTGAAGGTACCCTCCCTCCCCACAGTGCGCGGTAGCAGCCACACCTTCTCATGATTATAAGGGCCAATTTCCACTCCCCCACCCTCACCCCCAAAGATGATTCTTATTTGTTCTTCTTTTAGCAAGCAATGTCTGCACTCCCTGTTTTCTAGCTACAGTTTGATATCATTGCTGTGACCTTCTCTGTGGTAGCATTTTCTCTTTGAGAATCAAGACTTGTAATATACACAGAGCTCCGAGTGGCAGGGGAAAAGAAACACAAGTGGGCTACTGGAGTGTGGGTATATGAGGCTACCTCATCCATGTCCAGATTCTAGGACTTTACCTGTTGGAGGACAGGGCACCATAATACGGTCACTAATTTAATAAGTATCTTTAGTCTGGAGAAGCATGCTTCTTGTGCATTAGCCACACCTTCTTTAGGCTATTCCATCACTCTGTTAGGTCAGCTCCTTCTGGATAATGCACCATGTGTTAAGAACCATACATCCGTTCCATGACTTTCTTGTTACAAAGTGGGTCCTTCAGTCTGATGCCGTATGGGTTCATGACTGTTGAGTCAAAAAATTTTCAAGACCTTGCATAATGGTGCTAAGGAAAGCCCTGCTGGCAGGGAAAGGGAGCCCATGTTCAGAATGATAATTCCTATGTCATTTGCCATCTCAGAGTGGAAGTGATACACTGTAGTCAGGGCCAAGTATCTGGTTCTCCTCCTTGAGGGATGGTTCTCTATTAGAAGCCAAGAGTTGACCTCTTGCTGGCATACTGGGCATTCATCAGGGACAGTAGATAAATCAGGCTTGATGAGCAGGAGCCCCTTTTGTCAGGCTCATGTGTAGCCTCCATTATTGCCACCAGAGCTTCACGATTGTGCTCATATGTCAGCACTGGGGTGGCTAAAGGCAGGCTGGTCCTATCATCTACCCAGGTAATTCTGTCTGTTATTCAGTAATGCTTCCTTACTGTATGTTCTCTGATGGGCATTAGAACACAGTAACTATAATACTGAACTTTGTGTCCTACTGCTCCTTTGACCCACTTTTCTGAAGTATTCAATCTTGTTCCTCGTCAAATGTCTTAGCTTCTCACCACTGCACATGAGTTTCTATATAGTCTAACCCAAGACACTTCTCTTTCTGCCCAGGCAAATAGCTAATGCACCACCCAAAACTTGACTCAGGATTTCTTCTTCCCCTTGTCTTTCAAGACTATCACAAAAAGGGCCATCTTGAGCCAACACATCTGTGAATCATTTTGCAGCTTCTTCCATTGTTAGCTGGTATGTAATATTCTCCTGGAGATGGCATAGCCTTGCTCCAAAATCTTGGGTGTATATGGTGATTTTCCCAATGGTGCTTTCCAGAAATGCCACATAACATCCTTTTCCCCTACTGATAGATTTAATAACACAGTCTTCTGACCCAAGAGACATTTGCCTGGATTTTCCATGCTTTGGGCTCTATCCAGTGTTGGTAGTATTCAGTCACCCTATGGGTGGATCACATTATTACTCTCTGGTATGAAACATGTGAGTTTCAGAATCCAAAGTGACTACCAGACATTTTTGGCTCCTTCTTCTGTGGTGGTCCGCCTCTGGAGAAGGGAGTGGACTTGAGCAAGGCAGCTCTCTTTAGATGAGAATAAATCTAGGAAAGGACTAGCAGCTGAGATCAGTTACTAGACAACCTTTCAGCTGCTGGGAGAAAAATAGTTCAATCCCAAAATAGAGATCTGGGTAGCACAGCATAGAATTCATGACACTGAGGATAGGAGCATAAGTAAGTTGCTCACGGTCACAGTCTAGATACAAGGCTATAACTGTGGTTTTGTTTTGTTCCCAAGTCCTCTGGGTCATGATGAGTTACCTTTCATGTTCAAATGGACCTTATACTTCTGCTGTTTGTATATTTATTCAGTGCCTATCACAGATAAGCATAACATTTTAGCCATTTGAAGTCATATGAAAATATAGTAATTGTACACATATATCTCTAGATGAGACCTACTCATTTCTTTTTTCTAAATGGACACTTTCATCTCCTTTGCACGTATTCAGTGGATTCATTTTAACCAATAAAGTGAACAAGGTTAAATCTGGTAAACATCACTCTGCCTGACTTCTGGTATTTCAAAAATGAATTATAGCTAAGGATAACAGTGCTTGTGGAAACACAGACAAGCAAGTGCAGTGATCTCCCAGGGCAGACCTTTTAAATCATTTAACTTTTTGAAATATAGGTAATGAAATGGTGACTCGCCTCATTTTTTTGTGATAAGAAAGATAATGATTTCCCTGTAGGAGCTCATAATGTGGCAAATGTCTGAAGGAAATGGCATAATGGAAAGTGAATGCGTTATAGTGCTTCTTTGTCTCATTCCTGAAAAAAAAAATAACACCATGATAAATTATACTCATTTCAGTTTATCCAGACATTCTGGCAAGGAATAGAATAATTATTTCCACTAATGCCAGATATCTTCTGAAGACAGATACAAGTCAATTCACCTTAATTTTATGCTTTAATACATAACCCTTATGAAAAGGAAAAGATTAAATTCATCTAAGACATATTCTCATAATTTGATCATTGTGAGTAATTAAAAATGAAAAATGGGATTTTGAGAAAGACTTTGGATTCTTCTGTCAGCCAGTATGTTCCTTTCAAGCAACAAGGGACCACATTTGACATGCACATAATTTTATTGTCAATTCAGTTTGCCATTTACAATGTAGGATAGACTAGATTTTTAAAACATACCCCACTAAAAAGAATTAGCCTGCATAATGGAATCATCTTTTACATATGTCAATCAAATGACCACTAACTCCACAAATTTTATATAGAAAACTCTATGAGCAAAGTAAAAGAATTTGAACACCAGAAGCAGAAAGAAGATAAGTTCAAACCCTTTCATGTTAATAAATATCATTCTTCTTCCTTGCTGATGATGTGGACTTTTTTTTTTCCCCCACCAAGAGTAACAATTTGTCCACCGTCTTTATTATTGTTGTTGTACTAAGAATGGAGATGGTGCTTCACTCTGCTTTCTAGATTTCAGGGAGTAATTTTGGTGGGCGCTTAAGTTGCTTCCCCCTGGCAAAAAGGAGGAATCCAGCATTTGACAATAATATATGTTGATGCGCAGGCAGAGAACTTCACAAAGGTGTAAGAAGGATCCTCAGAGCTGCCAGAGATTAGAGCTTGAAAAGTACTTTCTATAACCAAAAGTAAGTGCAAATTATATACATGAATAAATAAAAATAGATATAAATATAATAATAATAATCCTGCTATTCCAAAAACCCCAATTACTTGTAGTCCTTAATTAGCCAAGATTTTTTTTACCATCTTCATGACAAAAAAAGAAACCATATAGCTCTTCAACCTTAAAATTCTATGAAGCACTACTTTAATAATGCTTGAAGCTATCTGAAAAGAACCTTTATTTACTTTAAGAAGGTCATTATTTTAACATAAAACAATCATCCAGAGTTCTACAGCTTAACAGAAGGAATGCAGGTGTCAATGCAAGACCTACCTTGTTGGAATGCCATTCTTCACACATTCTCCATTAGTTGATTCCTTGGATATCACAAAATAATCTCGAATTCTAAATACCCTGCATCATTTGATGGACCTTAACCATGTTATTAGTGATTAATGCACATTAACTACGATTGACACTTAAAAAATGCAAAACAAACATTTAAAAAGCTTTTGATTTTACCAAATAATTCAGTTAAATGTATATATTTTGTCTCATTTTGTTCAGAGACATTCTTATAACTGATGCTTTCATACATTGTGATCCAAGAGTTATTTGAATTATTTCATTGTTCTCATTTATAACCAAGCCACATTAAAAGAACAGAGTAGAGTAGGGTAGGCTATTTATATAGTCGCTTTCCAATCAACTATAAACTTTTTGTGCTGTTACCTTCCCACTGCCAATGGCTACCAAATGTGCTTTGGGAAGTCTACAGACTTTCCCAGTCCCCTTGCTGGGAAAACCAAGACCTCCTTCCCCTGGGTATCATTGCAACAGTATAAAATAGACCATTAGGAAAGAAGGCAGTTCTTCATAGGGTTAACTCCTTGCACTTGAAATCAGAAATGAAATCCTTAATTCCAGTGACACCGACAGAGGTAATGAAATGGAACATAGTGATAAACCAGAAATTATATGAAAGTGTTTACTGCAATTCTTTAATGGCAGTGCCATGTTTGGGGAGTGAAGGAAGGTAGCATCTGAAACAGTGAGTTAATTATGGATTCTGCCTGGACTACTTTACAGGTCATTCTAAACATCTATTTTAGCTATTTGTTGGGACTAAAGAGCCATCCTAAAATTTATTAACTTAAATCAATTTATTATTATCTCTCATAGTTTTCTGGGTTGATCGAGAGCAGTTCTGTGCAGTTCTCATTTGATGTCTTTTATACATATGCAGACAGATCGTGGCTAGGGTGACAGTCATCTTAAGCCTGGACAATGTTTAAGAAGGCTCAGTCACATTACTAGTAATGGGGCTGGTTATTATCTCAGAATTCAAATGGGGTTGTCCATGAGAGTGCCTACAGATGGCCTTTTCATATGGCTTAGGCTTCTCATAGCATGGAGAATACGTTCTAAAAGGAATTTTCCCAACAGTGAACATTCCACACGACCGGACAATGTTTTGGCTTCTTATGACCTATCTTCAAAAGTTACAAATTACCTTCACTTCACTCTATTTGTCAAAGCAGTCACAGGGTCCAAACAGTCTCATGGGAGTAAAGAAATAGACTTCATCTTTTGGAGGGTTAGTGACAAAGTCACAATACAAAGAATATGAAGAACAAGTTGGATGGCAGATACTCTTGTAGCAGTCCTTTGAAAATATAATCCCACACAGAATTCTAAATTATGCATCATGCTAGCTACAAATCAGCTGTTATATTAAGACAGAATATAAGTACAATTTGGTAAGAAATGGTAGTTTCGCAAAATAGGAGCCCTCTTGTTAAAAGGTTACCAATTATGGGGACCCTAGGTGGCTCAGTGGGGTAAGTGTCCGACTTTGGCTCAGGTCATGATCTCATGGTTCTTGGGTTCGAGCCCTGCATCCAACTCTGTGCTAACAACTCAGAGCCTGGAGCCTGCTTCAGATTCTGTGTCTCCCTCCTTCTCTGCCCCTCCCCTGCTCATGCTCTGTCTGTGTCTGTCTTCGTCTCTGTCTTTCTCTGAAAAGTAAACATTAACTTAAAAAAAAAAAAGTTAACAATTGTAATTATCACAATTACCAATAGTGGAGGTTTCTGTGATGCATTCAATATCACACATTCATTACATATTGGTTTCCACGGGGTGTTCTGATGAATGGAAGACCAAAACTACTTGGAAGTCCATCGAAAATGATATTACATGTTACCACTAGAGGCTAAAATTTCTCTTGCTAAGAAGTTGAGAAAACTCTACCCTTGCATTGAAGTTATAACTTCCTTCAAGGAACACTTTTTATCACCTTTAGAAACTCCCATTGCCTTACTACTCTCTGATACTGATAAGGTCAGCTCAGCTTATCCTGCAGTGTTGGTGATCCCAAACACAGACGTTCTCTACCTTTAGGGGAGGTGGGCAAAGGGGCAGTAAACACACAGATATGGATTCTTTAGCTCCCAGCTTTTCAAGACCTTCCCTGAACCACCTCCATCCCTCAAGAGGAGCCCTGGGCCAGCAATATCTTTATTGCTGTTTTAAAATATTAACAATCCCGTAGGGAGAAGAGTCACAATAAAATGGTTAAGACTTTAATGAAGTACAGTCATGCTGAAAAATGGTGCTTCTCTACCTTAGACTTTGCGCATATTATTACTCCACCCATTCTAAGGAGGTAAGTAACCAAAGTATCACAAGTTTACTGTTAACGTTTCCAGTATCCATTGCTTTCTCTGACTCTGGCAATCCCATTGTTTATTTACACTGGCAATCCTGTGCTTAATTTAAATCCAAAAATATATTCAAAATTAGATATATGTTAATGAGATAGTATGGTGATTGTTTCATAAAATAATTCAGCTACATCTTCCCCAGTAAGCTAAAATGTACATTAACCTCAGTTACGAGAACACAATGTATTCTATGTCATTTAAAATGTTTACAGTTCCAAATACTGAAAAACCATCTTAGACTTTTTAAAAACAGGAATAGGAAGTTACAGCTCATGTAACTCAATAGTCCAGGTGAAACTGAAAATGATCGATCTAAGACTTGGGTTCTCTTATCTCTAATGACTTCCACTGTATTTGCTCCATTATCAGCAACCTTCCTCCTTGCGACTGGAGACTCATTAGAATGCACAGAAAGCACAGAAAAAATGTAGTAACAGCTAAAGGTAGGCTTGTCAGATAAAATACAGGATATGCAGCTAAATATGAATTTAAAATAAATGACAAAAAATTTTTGGTGTTAAAAAGGAGTCAAATATTGCACGGGAGATATTTATTCCAAAACTTGTTTTTATATGAAATTCAAAATCAACGGGGCATCCTATCTACTCATTTGCCAAATCTAGCAACCCCAGCTGAAGTGATATTTTAAATTAGCATGTTATTTTTTAATGGTATAATGGTGCTGAAAAAAGTGATAAACTATGTAAAGAAAACTATAACGTTTAATCTTATACCATATACCAAAATAAATCCTACATGCACTACTAAATTAAATGTAACAAAACTATAGTTAGAAGAATATATATGGGGAAATATATCTGATCTTGTGAACGGAAGAGATTCACAGGATCAAATCCACAAGGAATAAGATGCTCTACAAAAAGTTTAAACTGGGGCTCCTAAGTGGCTCAGTCGGTCGAGAGTCTGGTTCTTGGTATTGGCCCAGGTCATGATCCCAGGATCATGGGTGTGTGGCCAGCTTAAGATCCTCTGTCTCTTTCCCCTTCTCCCCATCTCTGTCTCCCCCTCCCCCTCTCTGCTCCCCAAACTCTCTAAACAAAATTTAAAAAAAATTTCTTTAATGTAAAAACTTCTTTTATTGGAAAACAAAAATCAAACCATACACTCTTAGAAAAATAACTGTATCATGAGATATTTAAAGGGCTAAACATTAAGAAAATAAATTTGCTCAGAAAGAAATAGGTGAATGTACTGTAGAAAAATAGGCAAGGGATACTGTTTTATTACAGTTCTCCGGGGAAACAGAACCAATAGGATATTATACATTTCCTATTGGATATAATTTGTATAGATGATACATGTAATATGTTCAATAGGAATTATATATGTATATATACATATATGTAATAGAAGTTATGTAGGTATAGATAAAAGGACAAATACATACATACATAAGAATATATGTATATATTATGTATAAGTTATTCTTTTAAAAAGAATTTTTTTTAATGTTGATTCTCTTTTTGAGAGACAGAGACAGAGTGTGAGTGGGGAAGCGGCAGAGAGAGGGAGACACAGTATCTAATGCAGGCTCCAGGTTCAGAGTTGTCAATGCAGAGCCTGACGTGAGGCTCAAACTCACTGACTGTGAGACCACGAAGTCAGCTGCTTAACTGACTGAGCCACCCAGGTGCCCCTATATCGTTCTCTTACATATCATAATATATAAGAAAAAGACAGAGAGATTTAAAGGAATTGTCTTATGCAGTTGTGGGGCTAGCATGCCAGCAGGCTGGAAATTCAAGGAAGAGTTGGTGTTGGTTATTTAATCCAAAATCCACAGACTGGAAATTCAGTCAAGGTTTCTAGGTTACAGTATTGATGCAGAATTGATTCTTCTGTAGGAAATCTCAGTCTTTTCTCTTAAAGTTTTCAACTGATTGTATAAGGCCCACCCACATTATGGAGGGTAATTGGCTTTACTCAAAATCTATTCATTTAAATGTTAATTACATCTGAAACATAACTTCACAACAATACCTAGATCAGTGGTTGGCCAAACAAGTAGGCACCACAGCATAGCCGACTTGACACATAAAATGAAGCATCATGAATTTAAAAAAAGAAATATAACCTGTGAAAATTATATAATTCAAAATATACAATTAATTGATATTCAATTAAAATATGTATAAGTATATGTTACATAAGTAAACAATATATAATGTATAAAACTATAATGCATAATTAAAGTATAATTCATTATAATATATAATTTAAATATACAGACTTTAAAAAGAAATATAAACTCAACAATCAAGAAATTATCCAACCATGCTAATGATAAAATAGAGAAATTAAACAATAGAATATCGCAAGTTACTTCTTACATTAGGATGGTCTACAGTGTCATAATCTGTTTTCTTCAGACTCAGAGACACATTTAAAAGGTACCTCTCATCTTTGAAATACAAACTATCAATGTTACATTTTTTTATATCAAACTTGTTTAATTCCTCCAATGCATGATTAAGTCTTAATTGTTATACTTAATTTATATTATGTTATGTGTATATTATTCATATTTATATTAGTATAAATAGTTTCCACCTGAGGATTAAAGACCTAACATACTGGAATTTAATTTCAGGAATAATTGCCTTACTTCAGGCAGATCTCATTTATCAATGTATAGCTTATGATACATGTAGATAAGTAAATAGATAAATTGAGTAAGACACAGGGATGGGTTCTCTGGTAGGTAATGTTTACCTTTAAATAGCTCAGTTCAGTGGTTATTAAAAAAGTTTATTTGGAATTTGTTTTAGAATTAATAAGCTATATTTTAGTAAATATTGCATTAAAAATAATAATTGACCAGGAGTTCTCTTAGGGAGGACTTTGGTGGGAAACTGGAAGGGGGACAAAAACATCTGAGGGAAATATACATGGGAGTGAAGAATAAGAAAGTTTCACAGCCTCACTAAGTTGCATTGTCTAAAAAAAATTAAAATAAGTTATATTTATTCTGTAGTCATCAGGCTTAATTTTCTATAAATGCTATAATTTTAATGAGTGCCCCTAAAGACTTCTCCAAGTCATTTTTGACTGTAGCTTGTATTTATATAGTGTAAAGGCAGGCAGCAGCAGGAACGATATTATACCAAAAATTAAATGTCAGTGAACACTAGCACTGCAACATCAGAGCTATAAGCCAAATAAGATTGATGTTTTGCACAGTAAGAATGTATATTTGCTTCTTATTTGTGTCGTTAATATTTATCTTCGGTGCAACCAAGGATAAAGTATTCTCCATGGGCAGTTCACTATATTTGTTTTTAATGTTCAGTAAACCTTATTTATTTAAAATTCTGGGCTTTACATGTCATGGTCCCCCCAAGACTTTATTATTTACCCTTTATGTTGTTTCATTATAATCCAAGGACAGGTGTTTCTAAAGTAGGGAAGTTTCATAAAAATGATAGATACTTGACTACTTGAGTATATATTACACATGCAGATGCATCAAGGCAAGTTAGCTACATAAACCCCGTGGCCACATATCTTCAGTTGGTCCAAAGAGTCTGAAGGATAATTTAAAACAAGGAAGGAAGGAAGGAAGGAAGGGAAGAAGGAAGGGAGGGAGGAAGGGAGGGAGAGAAGGTGGGAAGAAGGAATGAAATAAGTTGTGTGCTTATTACTCTGATAATTGCGGTCTAGACATTTGAACTTCTCACACTTCTCTATATTTTGTACCATCCTGCAAATTACATAACAATAACTTAATTAAAAAGGAAAAATAATAGTTTTGAGTAGAGAAGTAATTTTCTCAAGATCAAGTAGGGTGCATGAAAGAACTGAAAGTTCATAGAGAAGAAAAATAATAAAAAGGAAAAGATGGAAGGAATTTTTTTAGGGTAATAAAAATATCATGGTTTTTTTTGCCTCATGGTTTGTTTGCCTCAAATGGACATATCCACTATAAAATGAGAGGAGGGAGATTCAGTCAGTGGTCTCTAATCATGGCTCCAGGTCACAAGACTGTGGAGATTTTAAAAATACAGGTGCTTGTGGTTCCAATACCGATGTGCTGAACCTGAACGTCTGGTAGTCAGGAAATGGACATACACATTTCAAAACAGGTAAATATCACACCAAATGTGACTCATGTATATGGTCCACATTGAAAAATGCTGATTTCCATGATTTCTGAGGCCCTAGGTTTTCTCTAAAATGTATGTGAAATCTTGATATTCCCAGAGTTCACCGCCTATCTTAGGCAGATTTCCTAGAAGAACTTGAGATGGGGGTTGTTTTAAGCCTATTAACCTTGTGTGAGGTATGATGAGGCTAGGTCAAAGTCAGGAGAGAAAAAATGGAAAGATCTTAACGTTTGTTTTACTCACAGTTCTGGGAAGGACACAGCTGCTGGCTGTCTGCTCAGGGAGCTGCACCAGGGCCGGTCCTAAGGCAGAGGGAGAGAAGGCGATCAGAGCAAGTCTTTATTGTGGTTTCTACAGGAAGGAAAGGGCAAGGCAGGGCAAACAGGCTTAGGATTGGCTGGTTTGTATACTTGAACAATTCCGCCTGGATCGGGGACATAGGGGCAGCAATCCCCAGTTGTCTGGTACCTAGCCATGGGGATATTCAGGGGGTAGCTTACTGCAGTCAGGAGCATTCGACTCTGATGGAGGAGGTGCTTGGGGGATGGGTTCAATCAGCCGTTCAAGAAGGGGAACTGATTGGCCTCTACCCAGGGCCTCAAAACTACGTAAAGACAGCATTCAAGAAACAAACTGACAAAAATCCTCACAAAACCTGTATTATAGGACTCCTATGTAAATGAGTGGAGTTCTCTAAGGAGGAGTCAAAGGATAAAAGCCAAGGAAGGATGTGGTCTCAACTCACCCCTGACTCAGGCCTGAAACCCCTGAGAAACTGAAGGGCAGATGGCAGGCAGCTAGAGGGCCGGCCTTTCATCCCCCATTGGCCAAGACTGGCTCCAGGGGTGAGTGTGTGGGTGGAGAGTCAGCCGGTGAGATGGATCTCGTCAGGACTATGGCAACTGTCTAGAGAAGAGGACAGCTGTAAATTATCAACCCGTACTCGTAGCAGGTGGGAGTAAAGAGCTCAGCCTGACCCAATAACACCCTCTCTGTGACTATTCCTGTCATGTTGGATTACGATGACACCCTTATCCCAAATTACCCTATTAGTAGGAAGGAGGGTCTTTGACACTATCTCTCTGCTTTCTCCCCTATGTTTAAAACTTTCAGAAGCACTTAACCATTCCAAACCAAAGTTGTGGATGCCAGAAACTTTAAACTTCTCTGCTATGGTGCTCAGTTACAGAGTTCTAATCAGTTATCTGAATTAAACTTGTTAGAGGTGCCTGGCTGGCTCAGTCAATGGAGCATGTAACACTTGATCTCACAGTGGTCATGAGTTCTAGTCTCACATCAGGCATGGAGCCTAATTAAAAAAAATAAAAATAAAAAAAAATAAGTTAAACCTTTTAGGGAGTAGTTTATCCAACTCATTAAAATCACTTCCAGAGGTGCCTGGGTGGCTCAGTTGGTTAGGCGTCCAGCTCTTGCTCTTGATTTCAGCTCAGGCCATGATCCCAGGGTCATGGGATCAAGCCCCATGTTGGGCTCTGTGCTGAGCTTAAAATCCTCTCTCTCTCCCTATGTTCCTCTCCCCACTCATGCTCACTCACTTTCTTAAACAAATAAAATCACTTCCAAATCCATTTCTCCCATCTTCAGTAGTTTTATCTTAGAGTTACTGTGACTCTTTCCAACCACAGAGACTTTCTGAGTCCTTCCAATATACTTTTAAAATAATTTTGGGGGATACCTGGGTGGTTCAGTCGGTTAAGAACTGACTTTGGCTCAGGTCATAATTTCACAGTTTGTGAGTTCAGGCCCCTCGTAGGGCTCTGTGCTGACAGCTCAGAGCCTGAAGCCTGCTTCGGATTCTGTGTCTCCCTCTCTCTCTGCCCCTCTCCTGCACACACACACATACACACTCTCTCTCTCTCTCTCTCTCTCTCTCTCTCTCTCTCTCTCTAAATAAATCAACATTAAAAATTTTTTAAATAAAATAATTTTGACTGCACATTCTTATGAGCTTTTGATAATGCATGTAAATAGCAATCTTCATAACACCTTTCACTCATAGATCCCCTCTGTCTCTCACCCTCCCTCTCTCTTCTCCCTCCCCTCTTCTGTTTTATTCTTTCCATATATGTCCCCCCACCTCTTCCTGGGGAAAATTAGGCAGGTGTTCAACCTATTTTAAATGAACAATAGGAGGCATTCAGGTTCTTTCTCAAAAACTCACAGACACTGTAAAATTTTAATTGCCAACCCACATCCAGAGAATAAAAATTAATGGTTTGCATCTAAATGATAGTTCCTCAGTCTCTCACATAGATAAGAGATAGACTCTAAGTAGATCTGTCTCCTCTAATGGGCATTACATTATAGCTAAGTATACCCATGCTATATAGTGATAAACTAATGAGACTGTTTCCCTTCACAATGATGACTATAAAAAAGCATTTATAACAGTAATGCCACCAGTATCTGAAACATTCCTATAATTCATATTTTAGAAATGCTTTTAGACCTAATTTATAGAACATGTAAAAAATCAATCTCACTAATATGTAAACATAAATATTATTTATTTTAATTATGAAGGAGGGCATAAAATGTAAATAACTAGACATCTTAATGTCTCTTTCACTATTAAATTTTTTGGTGTAATAGTGTATATCATCACTGGAAGATGTTGATTACAAATGAGTCTACAGTTAATACAAACTAAATTACATAAAGTAAAAACTAACAAAACCTGCCATTATAATGACAAATGTGTCAGACTCTCCTTGTGACATTGATATATGTATATTATGAAGAAATAAAATAGAGAAGTACTAGTGTAGGACAAAAAAATCAAAATTAAAATCTACAAACATGATCTACTTGTAACTATCAATTCTAATACCAAAAGATGAGAATGTGTTTTCTCTCTTGGAAAACATGAAACATTTACAAAAAAATTGAACAGATTTAATCATTACAGAAGTGTCAGCCCATTGAATAGAATTGCTATAACACAGATCCTATTCTCTGACTTAAATACAATTCCTACATTAGAAATCAGATATTATATTAAGAATCAACAATTAACAAAAGAACAATATGTATATATTTTTAGAAACTAAAAAACATACTCAAGTTGATGGCAAAATTGAAACTGTAAGAAATAGTAACTGATGTACAATGTAAATCCTATATAACAAAGTGTATAGGTATACTCAAAGCTCAACTTAGAGGTAAATTTTGATTTTGTAATTAAAGAGTTAAATATTCAACTCAAGACATTAGGAAAAGTACATCAGTATAAGTCTAAGAATACTGAAAGAAGAGTATGGTAGAAATAAGACAAAATTTAAAGAGGTAAATTAAGTAAACTTTGATCTTTAGAATTGCTGATAAAATAGACAACTCCTAAAAAGACTAATCAAGAAAACGGGAGAAAACAATAATTTATATGAAATATAATACTATAAACAATAGATATTTTCAACCATAAAAAAACATGAATACAAGTTCCAATAAACTTGAAAATTTCTGTGAGCAAGAACATTTTCTAGAAAACATTAATTTCTCTAATCGATAAGCAAAAGAAAGACTAAAAGAGGATAAAATCTGTTTTTAGAATGACTTAGTGATTAAAATTCTCTCCCATCAGAAACTTTTTAATTGAGTTTTACCTCGGTTTAAAGAAACCATAATCTTTATATCTAAAGAATAACTAAAGTATAGAAAAACGTGAGCGATACAGAATTTATAAAACTCAGGGAAAACAACAAAAATGAGAAACTTATAAGTAACTCTCATTTTAGAGTTAAATTCATAAAATCACACTTCAAGTACTAGCAAATATAATTCAGGAATGCATTTAAAAATACACTGTGATCAAGCAGATTATATCTCAGGAATATAAGAATGATTCAACATTGGGACACCTTGGTAGCTTAGTTGGTTAAACGTCTGACTCTTCATCTGGGCTCAGGTCATGTTCTAATAGTTTTTTGAGTTCGAGCCCCACATCTGGCTCTGCACTGACAGCCTGGACCCTACTTGGGATTCTCTCTCTCTCCCTCTCTCTCTCTGTCCCTCCCCCACTCACACAATCTATATCTCTTTCAAAATAAACATAAAAAGAGAATTATTCAACATTAAAAAATTAATCAAAGAAATCCTCCGCATTACAAAAATTTAAATGAGGGAAGAAAGCATCTAATATTTCAAAAGATGAAAAATACACCTAGCTAACTAAGAAACAAAGGAAATTTCAACTGCCTAGCTAGCTCAGTCAGTAGAGCATGAGACTCTTAAGAAACAAAGGAAATTTCTTTGGAAGTTTTCTTATTTAATTAAAAAAAGACTATTTCTTCTATTCAACATTGTATAAGAGGTCCAAGCCAATGTAATAAAATGAGGGCAAAAAAAAAATTATTAGAAAGGGAGAACCTGTCCTTTTTTGCAGATGATATGATTATCTGTACACACTTTCAAATGAAATGTTTTATATGTAAAAATCAAATAATCGTATAATTCTATACAAAGTAATAAAATATAGAATAATCAAATCAAATAGACAAACTATTAGAAATTATAAGAATGTACTGGTAGATACAAGATGTGTGTGTGTGTGTGTGTGTGTGTGTGTGTGTATACCACTAGAATCAAATTAGATAATATATTGGAAAAGCACACAGTTCATCATAAAAGCCAAAAAAAAACCCATCAGGACTAAGATTGTGAATTTATCAGTCTCACCATTGTAATATAAAACTTTTTTTTATGGTTTTTATTTATTTTTGAGAGACAGAGACAGTGAGAGCAGGGGAGGGTCAGAGAGAGAGGGAGACACAGAATCCTAAGCAGCCTCCAGGCTCTGAGCTAGCCATCAGCACAGAGCCTGACGTGGGGCTCAAACCCACAAACCGTGAGATCACGACCTGAGCTGAAGCCGAACGTTTAACCGACTGAGCCACCCAGGCGCCCCACACCAAGTCAATCTCAAAGCGATATAGAAAGTAGAAAACAACACATAATTAAATCAATTTTGAATTAAATTTATTTTCCTACCTTAATGTTAAGACATTAAAATACACTGGTAATTATTTCAGGGTGATGTTGTTCCAAGAGTAAGCAAATAACCAATGCAACAGAAAAAGCATTTATGGAAACATGACAGAGTGGGCATTAAAAGTTGAGAAAGTAAGTAATTTCCATATTTAGTTATGCAGAGAAAAATGAAATAAAACCAGATTCTTATTGTACCCTGAAAGTCAAACCCATTCTAGTTGGATCAAAGACCCAAATGTGATATGTGACTTCACAAAAAGTTATGAGGAAGAAGACGTCAAACCACTACCTTTTGTTATGTATCAATAATATAAAATATATAGAATTAAAATATATGTAATCTTATTCATTTATAGAATGAATAAAATCATATCTACTTCAGTGAAAAATGAATTAAACCTTCTTATACCAATGAGGCTGGTTTAGACCTCTGGTGGGCTGTGAAGATTTTGGCGGAGAGAAAAATAGAACATTCTACAGAGTAAAAATGTATCTTCTTTAAGAAAGTAAAGTAGAGATTTTATTCTCTCTATGGTTCCATAAGCATTTAAAAATTTATCTGGGTTCCACTAATTGGAAAATTCAAATACATTTACCTAAAACCTAATAACAAAATAAAAGTCATTATAAAAGTTACATAGAACTTTTTAAAAGAAATTTATAATTATATTCAGATACAGATTTAAATATAGATACAGGAACATTGTATATACTCATTCTCTAGTAAGCCCACAGGATGTTTATCTAATATTTTCTTCTCCCAAGATGAATAATAACATGCCTTCTCTTATTTTAATTCCGTTTTTAAACCGATAGTTTACCTATTTAATCAAACTTGTAAGAAGTACAGATAATGAATAAATTTGCCATAAATCATCACTCACTCAATTTTTACATTGTCAGAAACAAGTACCAATAACTGCCAACATGGTGCAAAGTTCAAGGAAGGGTGTATAGAATGTTGTGAAGGTCGAAGGAAGATACTGTAAGCCAGCAGAATGTAAAAGCACCCTTCAGTTTGGAAGAAAAATATTAAATTGTCCTTCCTAGAGATTTTTAAAGGCATGAATAGTAAAGCAAATGTCCACAGCATTGAAGGTACAAGATTTATCAGTCAAGTTGGCTTTTTAGAGAAAAAAGAATTGCACTGAATACTGTTTGACATCGATATTTTGTTCTTCGTGGAGTCCAAAGGTGTTGAGGAAATATATAACATTTCAAGAATATTTTATATTCTGTACTTTGGCAAACTACATCAAATTCTCAAACTGCGGGAAATAACCCACTGAAATCCAATACAGAACTTAAAAAAAAAAAAAAGACAAAGTGGTTTGTAGTATCTTGTTTTAAAGAATGGGAGGATAAGGGTAATTTGTTATATCAAATTTCACTTCAGGTAACAATTTTTCAGATTTCACCTCCAATACCAGTTCTTCAGGGAAGATTCCTGCAGGGATCATGAGGAGCACCCTGAACTCCCAGTACCGTTTTTCACTCGGGCTGCCGCCTGCCATGTCAGCAGTGACAGTGACTGTATTTACTCGCTGTTGAAACCTCCATTATCACCCACGGAGCTCGCAACGTGCCGGGCGTTTTCTAAGCAGCTTGTAAACATTAACTCACCTCATCATCACAACAATCCTGCAAATTAAATATTCTCATCTTTTCCCTTTGGCAGATGAAGAAAGAGAGGCAAGAGCCTAAATGACTTGTCCCAGGTTATACATTACTAGGCAGCAAAGTCAGGATTTTAAATTCAGACAGTGAGAGTTGCCCGTGAAGGAGTAAATGCGGCAGGACCTGCTCTGCTATTAGGGGGAAAATCCAAAGACCCACCAAAAAAACCGCAAACACTAAAACAAAACAAAGTAACAGGGAGCTTATAGATCTAGGACAATGAGCCCTGCCCCTAACAAAAAGAGACCAAGCAAGGTGATTCCAACCATAAAACAAGCTTTTTTCTGAAAGCTCTTTGAAGACAGCAGTGCATAGAGGGTCAATGTAAATAGAATTCAACGGTTCCATCAAATTAAAGAAGCAGTGGCTAAATGTTTAGGCGTTTAAGATGGCTTAAAAATGCAGGACCTCATATCAGAAGAAAAAAAAAAAAGGAAATAAAAGACAGAAAGACCTCTAGCTTTCTGTCTTCTCAAGATTTGGTTGGTTACCTGAATACCAGTCTATATCCAAGCACAAGAAAAAATTACCAGGTTTGAAAAAGAGCTGCTATGAGAGAAAGTACAAGTGTTTAGAAGCTAAAATTGAACTGTTGCAAAAACTCAGATAAGGTTGAGAATCATTTGGCTTTTTTGTATGCTGGATTAAACACACCTAGCTGAACACCTGAAGCATTAAATGACGACCCCAGAGGCATCACGTTTTAGCTGTGGGACTCAACGCGCCCTGGAGACTACTCTAGACACACAGTCAAATTAAACAAATAAGCAAACAAAAAGCAACAGGTGCGCATATACATACACCCTTTGAAGAATTTGTAAATGTCTTTTTTCATAACTTATTCAGAACTTCTTTGAAGAAATGAAATACAAGTTATCTTTCAAAAATGAAATTTTACAATGTCCTGTGTTCAGACAAAAATTTTTAGTTTTCCAAAGAAACAGGAAAATAGGAGTATTTTTAAAACAGCCAATAGAAACAAATCCTGAAGGGATAAACTGGGAAATTATCAGCATGTGTTTTAAAACAGCCATTTTTCAGGATATAAGAGAAAACATGGGCACAATGAAAAGATAAAGAGATATGAAAAAAATCATGGGACCCATAAAGTTAAATATGAGAAATAAAATTTCTGTCTTATTAAATTAATACCAAGCAGGTATGACAGAAGAAAAAAATAGTGACTATGAACATATAGAGACAGTGCAGAATGAGGCATTCAGAGAGAAAAGGATTGAACAAAAATAACCAAACCAAATGATCTATGGGTAATAATAGTAATATCTAATAACTAAAGATCTGGAAGAAAAAAGAGAAAATATTTGAGAAATAGTATAGAAAAATGTAAAAAACTAGAAAAGTATTAAAAACGTTTTAAGAATAAGCATTTACAAACTTGGTAAACAATAGAAACTAACAGATCCAAGAAGCTACAGAGAAGCCTAGCAAAATAAATGCAAGCAAAATAACATCAGAGACTAACACCAAAGTTGTTGCAAATTCAGGTTTAAAGACAAAAATCTCAAAATCAATGAGAAATAAAAAGAGACATTCAGTACAATGGAAAAAAGATTTAAAAAAGTAATGTGTCTCCCCAAACATCACACAAGCCAGAAGATGATGGAAAAACGTGTTTTAAAAAAGGAATCAAACTAGACTGTTTTCAGATGACATCTACAATAAATTGTTAAATTTGGAAATGAAACAATGTAATCCTAAATAATCTAAATAAATATGTTTCCAGAGACACTGCTCTGAACCACTGTACTTCATCAGATCTGTATATACTCTGAGAAGGCAGGCAAGAGGCTATTTTTCATATTTATACTTAAGGAATCAGAAACAGGAAGGAATCCAAAAGTCTGATGAGTGTTTTGATTTTATGTCTATTCACTACACTGTGTCCAAAAACGCAACTGAGTATTTTGATTCCATGTCTGTTCACTACACTCTGTTCTCTTATATCAGGGACCTACAGGTTCAGAGACTTAACCACAGTGAGTACATATTATACACATAATCTTAAGTCACATAAGTATCTGGTGAGGAGGGAGAGTGTTTCCTTTCAATGCAAAGGGAAATTAAGTGGCTGGAAGGCTGTGGGCCAGGAAGCCTTTTTTCTACTCTATATCTTTTAAATCATTCATCATCTCATATGTACCTTTCTTTAAAAAAATAAAATTTAACCAATTATAAGGATACGATAAAAATTGCCTATAAATAGTATGTATTTATGTCTTAAGTTTTATTCTAATTTTATTATAAAAAAAAAATCTTGTCCAAGGCAAGTCCGTAAAAATGAAGATAACATCATCTTGCTCTTTGGCCACTCTTTATATTTACTCAGTCATTTTGTTCAGTTTATATATATTTTAAAAATTTTTTTATGTCTTTTTTATTTATTTTTGAGAGACAGAGAGAGACAGTGCAAGCAGGGGAGGGTCAGAGATCAAGGGAAACACAGAATCTGAAGCAGGCTCCAGGCTCTGAGCTAGCTGTCAGCACAGAGCCTGACGCGGGGCTCGAACCCACAAACCATGAGATCATGACCTGAGCCGAAGCCGGAAGTTAGACGCTTAACCGACTAAGCCACCCAGGCGCCCCTCAGTTTACATATATTTTAAATAATGAAAATCATATTATACTTGAAAAGTTTATTGTTTCCTTAAAATCACGTTATAACATGCAGGTTATCC
The DNA here is from genome assembly GCA_004023845.1 of Helogale parvula. NCBI lineage: Eukaryota > Metazoa > Chordata > Mammalia > Carnivora > Herpestidae > Helogale > Helogale parvula. Next base: position 134,183 of record PJEM01000305.1, read on the forward strand.
CAGTTTACTGTTTTTTCATATATATTATTTTTAGTTAATGGTTGTATCTTATTATTTTGTATATTTTTTGCTGGAGTTGAGTTTGCAATTATTCCAAATGTTGAATGTTTTGGTTGTTCATAATTTTTCACCTTGTTAATAATTGTGCATTATTAGTCCTTAGTGTGTAAAATATTATGGGTTTTTTTTGCAAGTTTATATTGGGATAAATTCCTATAGTTTAATTTGTATATAAAAATATATGAACATTATTAAAGCCTGGATTACATCCCTGTAAACTGTACTATATTTTCTCTATTTTAACCATTATCTTCCCAGGAGAAGGCGCCATGACATCAGGGACAGTGTTTGTATTCTTTACAGTCTACCTTTGGGGTTCAGCAGGTAGAAGTGAATGATTTTACCAAAAGACTCCTCCAAAACAATTCCCCATTCTCATTTGTAGTGGTGGGAAATGTCTATTTCTGCTTTAATTTCTTAGGTTTACAATTTCTTTATTTTATTTCATGGTTTTCATTTTTATTACAAGCTTAGTATGTTGCTAGCTTAATAGGTAGATATCATACCTTTCTTCATCATTAAGAAGTTTGAACCTTATTCCCTATTACTTGTAGGCTTCTGCTTTTCTTTCTTTCCCACATTATCTTCCCATACCTTTTGGTACTTATCATATCCATTAGCATAAACTCATCACATATGAAAAATTTGAATCCTTTTACTTACATACTTGTTGCAAATATGGCCTCAATTCCTATTATGTAATTCAGTTTAATTAAAAAGAACTTTTATAGTCATTTTTTGTGCCAATGTAAAAATAATACTACTTCAAGAACACATACGCCGTGGTCTGAAGAAGCTGCTAAAAGACCATATATTTTAAAGCATAATATGGTGGTGATGTTTTTCTACTGCATACAGCACAGGCGCACTATTCCTCTCTCATCAGATCAGGTAGCTGTGCACACTGCACTATTTTTGTATGTTGTTAATCCTCCTTTTTGTTATTTTTCAAAAAGAAAGATAACAAAGATATACCGGTTAAAAATCTAGCGTAAAGTCAAATCAAAATATCTCTTTCCCTAAAATGTAATTAAATTGTGCCAAATTATATTTTTTAATAAGAAAAAAGTCAATAGTCAAGAAACTGAAGAGTTCAGCCCTATGAAAAATATGCAAAGGTATGACAAAAGGAAGAAAAAGACAAAAAATTCTAAGAGTCAAAATTGTCCGGAATAGACCAAGTGTTTCCTGACTTCCACGGACTATTCACCAGGCCCTCCATGCCTATCAAACAATAAACTGAGCCAGAAGTGGTCAGCTCAGCCCTCTCCAATCCTAGGTGGACACTGAAATCCTCTAGCTATGAAGAAAAAGAAAAAGAAGGAAAGAAGGAAGGAAGGAAGGAAGACAGGAAGGAAAGGAAGGAAGGAAGGAAGGAAGAGAAAAGAAAGGAAAAGAAAGAAAAGGAAGGAAGGAAGAAGAAAAGAAGAAAACAAAACATACATATATCTTAACATAAGGGGGAAAATGCAATTTCCAAATGAAATAAAAAGTATAGAAATGAAAAAAGGAAACTTTATTCATTCTGTGTTCATGCACAACAAAAGAGCTCTTCCCATGGAAGAGGCATGGAAGGGGGAAATAAATAAAATGGGAGTTAGCCAAAAATAATACAATGAATGAAGAAAAGGAAAGAGTATGGGCAAATAAAGATGCAAATTCACTCTGGAAAAAATCAAAACAAAGAGGAGGAAAAAAGTCTTCTCTTGAGTGTTTTTGTTTTGTTTAGCTGATATACAGGAGGGTAGAAGTTGAAAAGAAAATGATAACATGATAATGAAATAGAAGGAGGACAATGGAAGATTATAGTGCTAGGACTTGAGGGTGAAAAATAACAAGACTGTATAGATAGTAAATACATAAGAAAGAGGAAAATTCATGTTTGGAAAGGAAAATGGAGGGATGGCTTGAGATAATCAGAGTAAGGGTAGGGGAACAGGACCATGATTAATAATAGAGAATAGATAATGATGAAATAAAGGTTATTATAAAACAATTAAAAATTTAACACTAGAAAATAAATACACAGATAGCTAAAAGTAGCATTCAGAAAAATGCATTTTAAATGTGCCATTTTAGATTGATTGGGGATCATAGATTATTCACTGATCAATGATTGAGACTGGTATAATTCTCCATTTGGGAGAAAAAACTGGAATTCTACCTCATATTTTATATTAAGTGAATTATAGATAATTCCTTCAAGTAAAACAACTGAATGTGTGACAAACATGGTTAATTACCTTTATGTAAGGTAATATATGTCAAAATTTAATTAAAAATCTAATAGCAAAACCAGAAATTGGCAATTCTGAGATAAAGTAACTAGTATTTTTGTATATTGTATTAATAGTAATGTTTCCAAGTATGAAGAAGCATACATGATTATAAATTTCATCTGTCTATTAACTGGTGTAACTCTTTGGAAAGCATTTAGCAACATCTCTCAAAATGAAATATATACATTCCCACTGATCTACCAATTACACTGCTAGGAATTCAGACCAAACAGGTCTAAATGCTAAAATGTATGTTCAGCAACGTTTATTTCAAGAGTTTTTGATAGCAAAAAGAAAAATCAAAGCTAGGAACAGTAAGGAGGTCCACTTAAATTATGATACATTTATTTAGCAGATTCAAGCATTAGAAAGAATAAGCTAGGTTTCTGTGTCCTAATTAGAAAGAGCAGAATAAGGGGACATGCCTTGCATAGAGCTTCCACTTTGCTTTTTGTATTTTGTATTTTATTTATTTTTTAGTGTTTATTTATTTATTTTGAGAGAGTGAGAGAGCGAGTAGGGGAGGGGTTATTGTTATGCAGATATGGGTATACATAGCATTTAGGCATGCCTGGTTATGTTACCCAGGTGCCCCTTCCACTTTGCTTTTTAAGTGACCTCAGAGCTACCTGGCTCCGGGAGGTCAGGGAAGTGTAAAACAGGGGCTCTAAGATTGAGTCCTGCCACAGCAGTGGTGGTCCTGCACAGCCGTGCTAGTGGTGGTTGAGAAAGAATTTCTGTCATCAGTGTCCTGTGTTGTTTGCAGCAATGCTTTCTACGTAAGGATAGTGCTGCAGGGTAGTTCTGAATACTTTTCCCAGAAACAGTGCCTTCAATGTTTTTCTCAAGGTCTCCCACTGACTCTGGGAGCTATCTACAATTCTTCAATGAATACTCTTTCGCTTAAAGTAGTAAGAGTGAATTCTGTTCTGTGCAACTAAGAACTTGTCCCATATAGAAAACTATCTTGGTGATGGGAATATGGTTCATTTTTGTTTTTGCTTTAAATTTTTGTGTATTGAAAAATATCTACAATGTGTTATTTTAACATTTAGTGGGACACACAGAAAGTAGAGTAGGAGATTGCAGAAGGGGCTTAGAAAGAAAGTTTCCTAAAATAGAATCCTGGTGAGTAGTCTACCTAGAGGATTAAAAGATCCACGATACATTCTAACTCCTTGAGATTCATATTGTTCTGATATGTGGTGAAAGATATACCAGAAATAGCATATTGTCTCTTGTCTTTCACATAAGAATAGTATATGTGATAGATAGCTGGATTCTGAGCCCTCTTAGAGAGAACTCACCTACTGTTTCAGGAAGATATCCATGAAATAATTTTGCTTCTTCTTAGAAAATAGATAAATCTAGGGGCACCTGGGTGCCTCAGTCAGTTAAGTTTCCAACTCAGGTCGTGATCTCATGGTTTGTGAGATCGAGCCTCATGTTGGGCTCTGTACTGACAATGTGGGGCCTGCTTGGGATTTTCTCTCTCTCTCTGCCCCTCCCCTCCTCAAAATAAATAAGTATACATAAAAAATAAAATAGATACATCTAATTAAGATGAGATGAACCCAATTAACATTCCAGACAGCTCCCAATTCATAATTTTATTATTGCAGGATATTGAATATTTCATGTAATATGTTATAAGCATTAGTCATTTGTGCTTTTGTGCCATAAAGCATTTTTGATTGTAGGTTGTTTTGTTATATAAAAGCACTTCAAAAACTTCATGAATATGTGAAAATTTTATTGGTTATACTTAATGTTTGAGGATGCAAACGAGTAGTTATGGATTTCTATAGATAAAATATCTTGGGGCACCTGGACGGCTCAGTTGGCTAAGAAGCCGACTTTGGCTCAGGTCACCATCTCAAGTTCATGAGCTCAAGCACAACATCAGCTCTGTGCTGACAACTTGAAGCCTGGAGCCTGCTTCAGTTTCTGTGTCTCCCACTCTCTGCCTGTCTCCCACTCATGCTCTGTTTCTCTGTCTCTCTCTGTCTCTCTCTCTCTCTCTCAAAAATAAATAAACATTAAAAAAAATTTAAAAAAAGAAAAAATACTTTTAGTTAGATGGGGTTTATAACTTTATAATTGATATGATCTTAAAAATATATAAATTACAAGTACTTTTAGGAGCGGGACAATACATATTTCATTTTCTATCTGCTGCCAGAGTCAATACTTAATCATAATTCTCGAGTTATCCACAATGATCCATAAATAATTTAATCTGTAACCATTGTATTTATTTACTGGTTACAGCTGTTTTCATTAACTTGCATTTCAGGGAGACTTAGGCCCAAAATCATATAAATGGTTGAAAATGTTATCTAAGATCTATTGTTTAACTTCTGTATGATAGGCTTAACTAAATCAAAACCTAGGTATTGAACATTCAGGATAATGTTCCTATTGATAAAAAAATTATAAACAGACAGATGTCCAAACAGCATCAGCAAATATTGACAGCTGAATTTATTATTAGAGAAAAAAAGACAAGATTTAATACAGTGTAAATTTTTGGCCAAACATGAAGAATCAGTCTGGGCTGGGAATATATAGCACCTTATTTTGAGAGACATTGAGGGACCATTATAAAAGATTTCTCTGATTAATAGCCATTTGATCTGACATAGGTAAAAGACATGACAGAATAGAATAGATTTTCTAATACATTTTGAAGTTAAAACTCCTAAAAGAACATTAAGACATCTATTTATGTATTCACTAGGGGACTTATTCACTTATTTAAATTTAGGATGACCTTAATTTTTAAAAAAAATTAAATAGTAAATCTGTTACTTTTCCCCTGTCTGTATCACTTTGGTGTATTATTTCCTTACCCCCATCAGTAAGGCAAGTTACTGGTCCTTTAACTAATGTTGTGTCCTGCGTCCTTCTAGGTAGGGGTAATTTGGTTTCATTTCATGTTTGTAAAATTAAATAAAATAAAACCCTGGCTTCAAAATAGTTCATTTCTAGTTATTAAACTGCTGAAGAGAATAAAATAGTTTTCATTAAAAAGAGAATGCACTCTTGCGCATTCTTACACAATACAAGTATGAGTAGGATAGAGTGTACACCCTATTCCTTGGGGATTCAAGGAAATGAGTGCTTAATTTTACCTGAAGGTAAGGACCTGGAGATCTGAGATGATGATGTTAGAGAAGAAGTAATAATAGAGTGATCTGAGAAGGAATAGCATTGAAAAAAATATGAAAAGTGTTCAGATTTAAAATTCAGAACAGTAGCTATTGAATAAATGAAAGGCAAATATAACTGCAAATCTGTTGAATAGTTTGCTTTGCATGTCTTACCTCATGTCCTTTTCATAATAACCTTATAAAATAAGCAACATTATCATCCTGTGTTGCGTATGAGGAAACTGTGATAGAGAAAGTTAGGCAACTGCACAATGTCACAAAGCTAACAAATGATGGTGCTACATTTCAAACATAGCCTAACTCCAATGCTCCTTACAGCCCTCCTATATAACGTGTCCAAAACTAAATGCATGCATCCATAAAGAGAAAAATAGAGGCATTGATAAAGTAAAGGACTGGGAGCATCTGGGTGGCTCACTCAGGTGAGTGTCCAGTTCTTGACTTTGGCCTGGATCATGATTCTAGGGTCGTGTGATTGAGCCCTGTGCCATGCTCTGTGCTGAGCGTGGATTGTACCCCCCTCTCTCTCTTTCTGTCCCCCTGCTCATGTGCACACTCTCTTATAAATAAATAAATAAATAAATAAATAAATAAATAAATGAAATTGCTTGCTTATGGAAAAAGTCATAATAAAATAAAACCATCTAAGGAAAAGTACAAATATCTAACATTGAAAAAAAAGAACTCTGAGGCACCACTACTTTAAATTTTGAGAGAAAACTATGCACAACAAAACCATTTGAAAAATGTAATAGAATGGTTGTAAATTGATGGGTGTAATAAATTATTAAAAATAATTGAAGAAGATTTAGAACACCTGAATAAATCAATGACAAGGAAATGAACTCCAAAATGCATCAATGTATTATTAAAAATTTTTCTGAGCTGAGTATTCACATAGGGATAATGAATTTTATACTATTGAAAAACAAAATTCCTATTTGGCAAACTATTTCGAACTTGAAAAAGAAGGAAGGATTCCCAATTTATTGTATAACAGTAGTGCAATTCTGACCATAAGGAAAGCATCCATGGTTTGTATGATGATGTAGGATTCATCTCAGATCTTTTTGAATGGTTCCAAATCAATGGTTAATACAAATCATTTCAAGAGAAGGTCAAATGAGAGCAGCTATGATTCTGTAGACAGATGCTAAAAAAATTTTTGTTTAAGGAGAAAAAGAAACTGTATTCATTCTGAGTAAAAGTCTTCACAAATGACTTATCAAAAGAATTTTTTTTAATGGGGTAGATGGGGCACATAAGTGGCTTAGTCATTTAAGCAACTGACTCTTGATTTTGGCTCAGGTCATGATCTCACAAGTTCATGAGTTCGAGCCCTGGGTAGGGCTCTGTGCTGACAGCTCAGAGCCTGCTTGGGATTCTCCCTCTTCCTCTTTCTGTGCCTCCCCAGCTCATGCTCTCTCATGCTCTCAAAATTAATAAATAAACCTAAAGAAAATAAAATGAGGAAGACTATCTCAAAACAAAATCAAACATGAAGCCTAGTAGTGAGCTAAAATACATTTTTTTTTCTGGAGCACCTGGATGGCTCAGTTAGTGGGGTGTCTGACTTGAGTTCAGGGCATGATCTTTAGGTTCCTGAGTTCAAGCCCCACATTAGGCTCTCTCTGCTGTCAGCCAGGAGCCTGCTTCAGATCCTCTGCATCCCTCTTTCTCTCTGCCCTTTAGAATCCACCAGAAGTCCGTGAGTCACAAAGATGGTCCCCAGGACGGCCTTGTCATTTCTGTGACGTGCAGTCAAGTATTATGGCCTCTCTTCCGTGGAATCTGGCGTCTTCCCCTCTCTTCTCATAACTTCCGGACTTCGGGGTCCATTCCTCCATCACCTCAAATGTCTAACCTGCTTTCACTCAGTCATGGCTTCTTCTGTCTCAAAAATAAATAAGCATTTAGAAAAATTTTAAAAAATAAAGTCTGCAACAAAATCAGGACCTCCACTAATTATCATTACAATTTAAGACAATTCTATATGTTCTATCCAGATTTTTAAAACAGGCTAATATTTAAAATTCTAAGTATTGGCCAATGTTATTATGGCATAGTTGGAAAAACAAAAAGATCAACAATTAAAAAACTGTTTATAATGCATAAGAAAGTAAATAAGGTAAATATGAAAAAATATATAAAAAAACCAGTAATTCTTCTTGACACAAACAGATGTTTGTTAAAGAAACTAGTGAGAAGAGAGACCATGCAGATAATGCCAGATAAATGCATTTTGTCTGGATCCCTCTTTATTTTTCCCCTTAAAGTTGTTAGGTAGTAGCAACTGTGTTGTAGGGCTTTAGGTATGGAAGTTCTGACTCTCAAGTAATGTCTATTTTAAGGTGTGTTTAAGGGAGATAAGACACGTATTGATCTACAATCTAATTTTAGGTAATTAATAGTACTCAGAAGAAAATCAAAGCAGAATAATAGGGTGAAAACTTGCAGCAGTGATTTATAGTTACGAACTTTGGTTAAGGAAAACCTCCCAAAGAGCTGACATTCCTTGTGCAGAAAAATAATCAGGTCTTTGTCTTGGTTTAAACTTAGATTAACATTTGATATTTGAGTAATGACATTTGATAAACTAATGAATATGAATCAGCAATTGAGCAGAAAGGTTGAGTCTTGAAGATGGAAATTCACATATTTTAAATATATAATTTTAATTTAAATATAAATATTTAAAACCACAGATTCAATGAACCTACTTAACATATGCTTAAACATACTGTTAATGAGGAACATGAAAGAATTACAATATATTAAAAAAATTCCGTTTAAAAAAATGAGATTTGAGTAGAGATTCATTTGCCTTCCTAGATTTAAAAATTCTAAACATATAGCTACTGTTTCCCCCCAAATAGTGAATATGTTTAATACTATTGAAATTCCAATGAATTATTTTTAACAGTATAAAATGATTTTAAATTCATATGGTACAACAGCGGAATGGGAAAACAGATAAAATGTATAGTAAAAAGAATGAAGATAAATATCCTGTATGATATTTTAATATTATGCTAATTATAAAAGCATGGTTCTAAGAATTAACATAAAAAGCTTGGAATAAGGCAGAAAGTTTAGAGACAGACTCAAGCACGTATGGTCCACTTAGTTTGCATATGATATTTTAAATTAATCAATCAATAAACAGTTCTGGACAAATAGCTTTATATTGCCCAGTTAGCCAATATAATTCCAGACGGTTTTGAAAGTTAAAAGTTAAATTATAAAAGTACTGAAACAAAACAATCTAAGTGAACATGTATTTGATCTTAGAAGTAGAAAAGATTTCCAAAAGAAAGAAACATAAAAATAAATACTAATGAATTTATGAACATAGATAAGAAAATCACAACTGAAATAATCTTAAAAGTAAACAGTTAATTGGAAAAAAAATTATGTCAGATTTTGATAAGCACATAAAGCAAAATACAAATGCTCCAAAGAAAAATGTCCAAATGTCCATGAACAAACAATGCACAAATAACAATCCCAAGTGGCCAATAAATGCTTAGAAAGAAGTGTTCACTCTCAAAGATTATCAAACACTTAAAATTTAAACAGTTTACCATTACTCACTTAGCAAATGGGCAAAGATTTCTAACGATGAACATATTCAGAGTTGGTCACGTGCATTGTGACAGCATTTTCATAATTGGTAATGGGAATGTAATTTTTTTCTTTTTTTAATGTTATTATTTATTTTTGAGAGAGAAAGAGACGGTGAGCAAGGGTGGGGCAGAGAGAGAGGGAGACACAGAATCTGAAGCAGGCTCCACGCATTGAGCAGTCGGCACAGAGCCCGATGGGTGGCTCCAACTCACAGAGGGTGAGATCATGACCTGAGCCGAAGTCGGAAGCTTAACCGACTGAGTCACCCAGGCACCCCAGGAATGTAAGTTTTTCAGTCTTTATAAGGGTAATCTGGCAATTAAAATCAAGACTCTTAATGTTGCAAGTATATGCTTTATAACCGACGAAATACTTTTTAGACTGTGTTAGAAAGAGATAGTCATAGGTAAAGCACAGAGTGCTTTACAAAGATATTGCCGCAGCCAAGTAGTTAAAAGTAGTTCACGTGCATTAAGTAAGCCTATGTTGCATCTACTAAATATCAACTTTTCCAAAATGAGCTTGAAATTCAGAAATTGCTCAAGATACATTATTGGATACATAAAATTTACAATTGCAAATTTATCATGAAATGTATAAATATAAGCATGAACAGGTTTACTGTTTATCTCTTATTGGGCTGATTAAGAATTTTGTTCTATTCTTTTTTTCACTATTTTTCTAGTAGTTTATAAAGGCCATGCAATAAATTTATATCATAAAAATGTCCTTAAGAGAATAAACCAAGTTTCACCGTATGTAAGACTACAACCGGGAAAAGGGCTTCGACGCCCTTGTCTATGAAATAATAATCTACCATCTAATAATAGTAGTTTACTCCCAGAAACTGGCTCTCGGTAGAGCTTTGGCCCTGTTTGAAAAGTGCATGCCAGCAAGACCACCCATTGGGTAAGGATTCAATAAACAGGATTTAGCAAATCAAAAGTTTATAAGTATCAGTAAAAGGTTACAAAAGGTCCTGGTCCCTTACTGATCTCAAGAGATACAGAAACTCCACTGTGTACAATCATGGTCCAGTGAGCAAGAACGTGGTTTACAGTTGCTCCAGAGCCACTGGAGGCACAACACCCTGCTCTCCTGCAGGGAAGGAAGCAGAAGGGACTGAGGGGTTGCAGCAGTTTAACAATGAGACTGATTTACTGAGGTTGGACTCAAAAAACTCCAAGGGGACCTGCAATAGTGAGCAAACTGTAGAACAGAAATTTAGGCCACTTTGGGCTATTAAAACAATTGCAAAATGTTGCTTCTGGTATGTGGATACTTTCCAACAGGAACAGTAACATTTCTCTTTACTCTAGATACACTGCTTAATGTGCCCCCCCCCATCCTGAACTACGCTGTAATGTTTATGTGACATTGACAAGAATTGGTGTATTTTGCTTCACAAACATAATAAGTTCAGAACTACCGTGGTGACTGTTTTATTATGCTAAGTTTACAAATTAGCTCTAGTAACTGTACTCTGCCCTGAAGGTTTCAGCAGAAAACAAAACCAGGAAGTATGGTATATTCCTTCTGTTGTGATGAGGAATATATTTGTTTTCCTGATTCTCTGCTCAGGCCCACTTTCTTGTTAAGTAAAACATGCGTAATTAAAGACCATATGATACAAAGGGAGCGAAGTACAATAACTACAAGAAAAATCCAATATGAAAAAATGAATTAAGAAATGGTGACTGCGTTATATTATATTTAAAAAATATTCAGTTATTTTTAAAAACATAAATGGCTATATAAGTAAGCCCTCATTCTGTTCAGAACTTCTGCTCTTTTATTCATTTGTTCATTCATCAACTAATATATGCATTTCCCTATTGAGTCCCTAACTTCTAGACGTCATTTAATGAGAGAGACATAAACACGAATGGTGTGCCAGCTCTCATCGCAAAGAAATCGAGGGAATAAATGTATAAACAAGTGATCTCACAAAGGTGATAATGTGTTAATTTTTTAATGAAAAAATGTGTATTAAATAACTTGTATTCCAGGTAGCAAATTCTTGCTTTCCTAAGTACTGAGAAGGGACAATGTGGCGTGAGATAATGAACATGAACTTTTCCATCGGAAGGATTTGATTCAGGTTCTACCCAAATGAACTTATTTCCTCTGAGTTATGGGTTTTGTAGTTTTTTAACTGGCATAATGTTACTTATTTCACAAGTTTTTCCCCCATGATTTTTAAAACAAAGAAAATAAAAGATATCAGTATGCATTAATAATGCATATACATTTTTACACTTAATTTAATTTCTAATAGTCTCCAAAGATTCCAGAAGAATTAGCACATGTTTTAAATTATTGGATATATTACATTTTGAGAATCTAAAAACATGTAGCAAATCAGTAATTTTTATTTCTTTCCGAGAAATTGGTTTGTGTCGTCCTGTAACCCTAATTTGATAAGGGAGTAGGATTTTACTGAAAGGGAAACTCAGGAGAAGATATGGATATTGCTCCAAGGTGTGGGATATGTGATGTTCAAGGGGATGCTTCAAGCATTTGAAACTCACTGGAATTGGGCATAAATTATGATGTAAAAGCTTTAGACTGGTGGGCACCATAAAGGGAAAACCTTGAAGGGAGTCTTGAAGAGCAGCCATGAGTCTCAATAAGCAAGCGATTTTGGTGGGTTCATTTTCTCTCTCAAACGCAAGTAGTTCTTGGAGCAAATAGCTAATTTTGTTTGTTTTCGGTAAATTTTAACATGTGTCCCGGAAGTATGTCGGTTTAATATTCACAGCATGAGATTGAGGGAACATTCCAGTACGAGGCTATCAAGTTGGATTTTTGAGAACCAAAAGATAAGGAAAGAAGTACAGAGACAGTAAATGTAATAGCAGTCAAAATGTTGCTAGCAACCCCCCCAATCAAATTTATACATGCATACATGTATAATATGACACATATTTGCAAAGTATGAATGCTACATACTTATAGTAGCAGTTAATGGCTTGAAAAGGCTTTATATGGATGTATGTTAGGTATTTTTCCGTATTAGAAATTTAATTTCAAAGGAATAGGTTGTCTGATCTGAAATTTCAAAGATAAAGTCACAGAAGAGCTGCCTGGATTTGAGGTGAGGCTTAATAAGATAGGGTTCTAAGCCCATATCTTTGTTTCCTAGGTGTCTTTTGAGTTATGACTTAGGGTAACAAAGTTTGGATATTATTTTCTATTTACTACTTACCCCTATGTGGCAAAGAAGCCATCAGGAAAACAGAACAGAAATAAAACTCTGAGGGATAAGTAGCAATATTTCTTTCTAAATATCTACCTGCCATTTCTTTACCCCCATCATTTCTTTTTCTTTTTCCTGCTGCTCATTTGTTATTGTTCTCTATGGCACTACTTTCTTCTATTGAGGTATGATTCACATACAAAAAAGCTGCACATGTTTGTGTAAGGATGCAGGTCTGATTCAGGTTTCTCCTCTGACCTTGAAGGACAGCTACCACCATTAACATTTCTGGGGGCGGGCCTAAAGATGGAGGTTAAGACTAGTCATGCCCTATGTGAGGGTTCTGGGTACACTCTGTGATTGGTTAAAGTTACTGTCAATGATGTGATGCTATAATGATTGGACCCCTGTACCTGTGTCACAATTTCCTGTAACTCCCCCTTCCCAAACTCATAAAAGGCCCTGCCCCCCCATGTTCGGGGCTCACTCCACGTGGATTCAGGGTGTTGCTGAAATCTGTGAGCCCGAGTTTAGGCTGGCCGGGCCTGAATTCGTAATAAAGCCCTTTGCTTTTGCATGCGTGCTTCAGCCTCCCTGGCGGTCTCAGGATTTTGGGGGCGATATTAAAATCTGGGTACAACATTGGAGCATGTGAGTGGCTCAGTTGGTTAAGCCTCCGACTTCGGCTCAAGTCATGATCTCATGGTTTGTGGGTCCCAAGCAGACACAGAACCTGCTTGGGATTCTGTGTCTCCCTCTCTTTGCCCCTCCCCCAATCATGCTCTATTTTTCAATTAAAAAAAATGTTTAAAAATTTGTTAAGAAGCTGAACCTGTTTAATGCATACACTTGAGTTCAAAGATAGTTACTAGTATACCTGTAGAAAATGTCCCCCTAGGCAATGCCCTAAACTATTTTAAATATAATTTTTTGAGAACAAATACGGCTACTTTCAAGCATATGTCATTAATGAAACTTGTTTGAAAGTACTCTTTCGGTTGGAAGTTTCAAAATGTCATTTTAAACACATGGGGCTTGGTATCAGTAAGGTCTGGTTTTAACTCCTGGATCTGGCGTTTGCCATTTGTGTGACTCCAGATAATTTCCTACACTTCTATGGGGCTGGTGCGGGGATTAAGTGAAATAAGGAAAGGCAAATGCTTAACCTATAGTACATGTAGGTCTAACTGAATCCCCGCAAAAATCCATATGTTAAAGGTCTATCCCCAGTACCTCAAAATGTGACTTTATTTTGCAGTCGGGTCATTGTGTCACAGGAGGATGGGAGAGATGTGGGTCCTTGAAGAACGAATCCCGAGGACAACAGAGAGTGAGCAAAGCAATCGAGTTTATCGAGGGAAAGTACAAAGCTCCCAAGAGTGAGAGGGGTCCCGACTTGGGGAGCTACTGAGGATTTCTGTCCCTGACTCTACTGGGACCTAATCAGAAAGTTTGTGAGACTTCATGCGTGACACCTAGCTCGGGCAGGTCCAAAACAGGTTGATCTCAAAATAAATAAAAAACATTAAAAAAAATTATTTTAAATTAGGGTGCCTGGGTGGCTCAGTTGGTTAAGCTCTGGCTTCAGCTCAGGTCATGATCTCACGGTTCGTGGGTTCAAGCCCCACGTCGGGCTGTGTACTGACAGCTAGCTCAGAGCGTGGAGCCTGCTTCGGATTCTGTGTCTCCCTCTCTCTGACCCTCCCCTGCTGGCACTGCCTGTCTCTGTCTCTCAAAAATAAATAAAAAAACATTAAAAAATGTCAAAACAGGTTTATCTCATCTTTTTTTTACCAAACTCCCGCTGGGCTTTCTCAGCCTCCCAATTGCTGCTGCCGCCTGCCTATCTCGCGGAAGGTCCCACATCTTTCCTAGCTAAGGTTCACCATTACTCTATTCAGTTGCAGATATGATGGTTAAGATGAGGTCATCAGGGTGGGCCCCAGTCCAGGAAGACTGCTCTCCATATAAAAAGGGGGAAATGTATGCATAGAGACATGCCCACAAGGGAATATGCAAGGAGGAAGTCGTGTGCAGAGTAACAAGTCCAGGAACACCTAAGATTTCCAGCAAGCCACTGGAAGCCAGACTGGCCGCATGAAACAGATTCTCCCGCACTCCCTCAGAAGGAAACTGTGCATCTCTACCTCGATCTTCCACTTCCAGCCTCCGGAACAGTGACAATGATTTCTGTTGTGTAAGCCGCCCAGTTTGTGATACTTTGTTACAGAAGCACCAGCAAGCTGTGCAGCCACCGACCCTTAAACCTTCACCTCTTTCCTGGTTTACTACCCTCACCAGACTAATCAAAGCTTTGAGTTTCATAAAATACCTTAGAAAACTATTCGCAACATCAAGGTGAGTAATTTATTATTAATAAGCAGTACAATTTCTAGTTGCTCCAAGTTTCAACATTCCTATAGTATTGTGTCATTTGTGTTTCATTACTAGATAGGCAGGGAAGTCCCCAGCATCAAATTTATGTAAAACAGCAAAGCCTTATTATGTTCTAATGGAAACTGAAATGATATTCATTAATTGAAAATGAATATTTACAAGAAAGTTGATTGGATTTCTTTCATAAATGTTTTCTAAAACATAGATTTAACCATAAACATTTTTAAGCGATTCCTGAGTAATTTCAAGACATATTGTTTGCTTTTTTCCTACACACTCTTTTTGGAAAAGTGGAAACCAAAAAAAAAAAAGTGCATTCTATTTTTTCTGCTAACCTTGAGGCTATGAAAGGAAACTCACATTTCAATTGCAACATTGAGAAAACTGGAGACCTCAGGGCTAGAGAAAGGTACCAAAATAACATTTAGAAACATTCAAGTACTTATTGGCTGTGCCAGCTGGGAAGGTTTCTTAATTGAATGGCGGTAGGCTGTTTGGGAAGGAGCAGGAGCATGCTGTCATATGTATAAAAGTCATTTCTCCAAGAGGGGAGATAAGAAAGAAACTGTGTATTTATTCTATATTTTCCTAGAAGATGCTTGAAAGTATCTGTAACATACCATTTATATGACCTGAATGCAAGCTAAAGTGATAATGTTCTAGAGGACTCCTGGTTGGAAATGACTTTTAAGAGTGAAATCAAGATGGCACCAGTGAAAACCAAGGAATGAACCCTTATCTATTTTTCTTAAAGTTTATTTTGAGAGAGAGAAGAGCGAGAGAGGAAAGTGAGAGCGAGAGCGAGAGCGAGGGAGGGAGGCAGCGCAGAAAGAGAGGGAGAGAGAGAATTCCAAGCAGGCTCTGTCAGTACAGAACTCAATGCAGGCTTTGAACTCACAAACTGTGAGATCGTGACCTGAGCTGAAATCAAGAATCAGACACAACCCATTGAGTCATCCAGGCCCCCAAGGAGCCCTCCTTTAGAATGGAGTTGGAAAACCCTGAAGGGGGAGCTCTTGGGTACAGGCGCCATGACTCCCTGTAGTTTGCAAAATCGGCAGGAAGAAAGGGAAGACATTTTTCACACAGGAATTTTAGCCACTGCTTTTAAAGGAAAAAAAGACAAAAAAAATCCCTTCCTGCCCCAGCAACAAATGAACTAACCACCTCTTGCAGCCAATGAGAAACTGCCAGAAACTTGAATTCTTGCTCTTCTGAGCTTTTGTTCAAAGCAACTCAATTTCCTTCTAAAAATAAAAACTGACCTTTCCTTTGTCTCTGTGAACTTGCCCATGGATCGTCTTAGTTTTTCCCAAATTGCAATTCCTCTATAAACTCATTTTCCGAGTAAAATAACTGGCTATATTATTTTTAAGGTTGACAGCATCAAAGCATTTTTTCTGACATTATTACTACCTAATAGCACGGAGAGAAACACACGACCCAATTCCCTCAGGAGGTTAGCACCTAGCTAATCTAGCACCTTCATTTGACCCAATGGTACAATCACGACAGGCATTCATCAGGACTTTTCATGGCTTTGGGAAATCTAGGAAATGGCAGTAAGATCATAAGTCCTCTGTGATATTTTTTATTTATAATAAGAAATATGTATTTGGTCTTTGTCCCTATTTCTAGTGTGAAGCTATTAGGATTTTCTAAGTGATGTGAGTGATAATGTCAAGTGAGGTGACTTGGAATACCCCAACATCACCTAAGGTTGGGGCTCGGTGTTCAGGAGAACCAACCATATGATTGGAGAGTTGAGACTTTCATTCCCATCCCCTGACCTCTGGGGACAGAGGAGGAGGCTGGACGTTGAATCAGTTGCCAAAGATCAGTACTTGAATCAAATATGTTTATCTAATGAAGCCTCCATGAAAATCCAAAAAAACTGGGTCCAGAGAGCTTCCAGGTTCCAGGCTGCTGAATACACGGAGAGGCCAGGAGAGTCCTTCACCTGGAGAAGGCACGGAGGGTCCGCACCATTTGCCCACCCCATCCCTGTGCAGCTCTTCCATCTGGCTGTTCTTGAGTTCTGTCCTTTTACAATGACCTGGCACTTGTATTAAGTAAAATGTTTTCCTAAGCTCTGTAAGTTGCTCTACCAAATCAGGGGAACCAAAGAAAAGGATTGTGGGAACCTCTGATTTATAGCTAGGTGGTCTGAATCACAGGCCACAACCTGGGCCTGATACTGGAATCTGGGGGCATGGACAGACTTGTAGGACTGAGCCCTTAACCTGAGGAACCTCCTGCTATCTCTGGTAGATAGTGTCAGAATTGAGCTGAATTCCTGGCCCCCCTACTGGTGTCCTAGAAGTACTTGTTGGGGGATGAGGAGGCCCTCCGCCCAGGAACTCAAAAAGACCTCCTCTCCTTTGAAAAATATATGAGGAAAACAGAGACCTGAAAGTCATTTATTCATTTAACAAGTAAGTACTGACACCTGTTATGTGAAAGGCAGGTAGCTAGTTGTTAGGTGCAGGATATACAGTTACGAATAAACAAATAAGGTGTCTGCCTTTATAAAATGCATCATCTACTACGAGAGACAAATAATACAGGATATTAGAGGGCTGAAGGAAGGGGAAGAGTAGTTTTCATCCTTGGTCAAGATCCTCAGAAGAAGAGTAATTGAGGTTGGGACCTGATAGACGGAGAGAGGCAAGATTTGCAAACAGCAGGTGAAGAGCATTCCAAATTCTAATAACACGTGAAGAAGCCTGCGGGGGAAACAATTTGCTATGTATTCTGGGAACAGGCACTAGGTTGAAGCTAGAGAGGTAAGAGGGAGTTGATCAGAGAAGACGTTATGGGGTATAATGAGAAGTCCTGATTTTAAGTTTAAAAAAGTATTGGAATAGTATTGAAAGCAGGAAGATTTTAAAGCGTATTTGTTTATTTTTTTAATTTTGCTTCCCGTTTGGAGGTTATTTCGAAAGAAGACTTACTTCGAAAGAAGACTTGTTTCGGTGGGAAGTGGTGAGTGGACTGCCACAAATAAGTTTTCATCTTGTTAGTATCTGTTTTTTACTTTTTAGTATGTTTTTAGTATGTTTCAAACACGAGGGTGATTCAGGTGAATCTGTTCTGGCCATCTTAAAGAATTTGAACAATTCTGTTTATGAAGCAGTCACTGTGCTTGGAGCAAACCCCCAATTTGTCGCCCCAATTTCTCACCAGAGTTAGGAAGCTGAACTCCTATAAAAGGGAAATTTTAACAATTACCAGTTTCAGCTCTGATAATTTATAGCAGCCTGTTAAAATTGTTAATTGTGTTTCTTCCTATCTGTTTTTATTTAGATGCATTTGAACAAAAGATGCATAAGAAAAAGGCTTTTAAGCAAATGTTGTTATAAAACAAACTTAAAAGTTGTGCTTTGGGGTGGCTGGGTGGCTCAGTTGGTTAAGTGTCTGACTTTGGCTCAGGTCACGATCTCATGGTTTGTGGGTTCAAGTGCTGCCCGGGGCTCTGTGCTGACACTTCAGAGTCTGGAGCCTGCTTTAGATTCTATGTCTCCCTCTCTCTCTGACCCTCCCCCATTCACGCTCTGTTTCTGTCTCACTAATAAGTAAACATTAAAAAAATTGATTTTAGGGGCGCCTGGGTGGCTCAGTCTGTTGAGTGTTTGACTTCGGCTCAGGTCATGATCTCACGGTTCCTGGGTTCAAGCCCCATATAGGGCTCTGTGCTGACCGCTAGCTCGGAGACTGAAGCCTATGTCATATTCTGTGTCTCTTTCTTTCTCTGCCCCTCCCCTGTGCATGCTCTCTCTCTGTCTCTTAAAAATAAATAAAAATAAAAAAAAATTTTTTTTTGGAAATTGTTTTTAAATATAATTACAAAAAAACAAGTTGTGCTTTACAGGCTGTTTTTTGAATTGTGAACAAACGTCCAGTGGCCAAGTACCTATTTTTTTTTTATCACAGATAGAAAATTCGTACATGTTTCTTGCATTATAATTTATAACATACATTAAAACTTTGGCAAATTAAGTAAAACATTTAAACTTAATCGAATCAAAAGAACTACTGACAGCTTCAAGTCTTGTTTTCCTTTAACGCAGAGTAGTGCCAATCTGGCCACTTAGGACCACCTGAACATCATTCCCTTTAATACAACTCCAAAATCCTTTGAAAAAGTGTATCTTCACCTTTGATACACAGATTGGTACTAACAACGAGTTCCTTTTTTAAAAAATTATTTTATCGAGATCTGATGTCTGTTTCATGCAAGAACAAAATGTAATGCTTCCAGCCTTTATCATGTTTGGTACTCACAGAAAATAATAGAATTTGTTCAGCTTTCTGTGGTATGTTGCTGTGTAGCAGAAACTGGCCGTGTCTGTCTCTAGCTTCTCAGTGCCTTCCTCCCGCACCCCAAGGGCAAAGGTATTCTGAATCCCCTCCCTCTGCTCAGTTCCATGGCATGATAGGACAGATGTGCGAGGAGTTCTGTCCTGATAATTTCCTAGAATTACTTAACACCAAACCCTTTTTTAATCCTTTAAATATTTACAAATATAACATGGAACTGATGTCGCCGGTAAGACCATTGGCAAATACTGATAAGAGGATCGTGGGAAATAGCTCATGACTCTGGCATAGCAGCTTCCCTGAAAGCACATATGGTTATGGACGACCTCTTTGTTTTTGCCTGGATTCCGACAGACTCGGACTATTATGTATAATACATTTATGCAAAATGATGTGGTACGTAAGTTTAGAGTCCAAGATGACTGGGGCACCTGGGTGGCTCAGTCGGTTAAGCATCCGACTTCAGCTCAGGTCATGACCTCATGGTTCATGGGGTTGAGCCCCGTATCAGGCTCTGTGCTGACAGCTCAGGGCCTGGGACCTGCTTCAGAATCTGTGACTCCCTCTCTCTCTCTGCCCCTCCTTCACTTACATTCACTCTCATGCTCGCACTCATGCTCGCTCTCTCCCTCCCCCAAAATTAAAAAAAAAATTAAAAACTTAAAAAATATTAAGAAAAAATATTTTAAAAAATCCAAGATGGCTATTTTAATGGCACACATTGCTGAGATTTTAGGGAAAAATGAAGATAACGTTTTATGTGTGTTTTCACATTGGTTTTAACTGACTTCGGCTCAGGTCATGATCTCATGGTTCGTGGGTTCGAGCCCCGTGTCGGGCTCTGTGCTGACTGCTTGGAGCCTGGAGCCTGCTTCAGATTCCATGTCTCCCTCTCTCTCTGACCCTCCCCTGCTCATGCTCTCTCTCTCTCTCTCTCTGTGTCTCAAAAACAAATAAAAACATTTTTAAAAAGCTTAAACTTCCTGCCTTCACCCAGTGTTTAGGATATCTTTGCTTTCCTTTTTCTTTCTTTTCCCCCTTTTGTTTTTCAAACTATCTTCTCCTCTACAGAATTTCTCCTTTGATTTTTTAATAGATATTTTAGATGAAAAGTCATCTGCTTTGTTGGCTATTATTACTTGGCAAATGCCTTCCCTTCTCACCATTTCCTTAATCCGGAGTTGTTAGGGCACCGGTGAGCTTTTGGCAATGACATTTGAACTTCATCACATATTTACCAAGAGTCTACTTGCTTTCAAAGTGGCACAGGAAGTCTCTGGAATTTATATGTGTGGTGAATAAGGGGATCTGACTTGGAATTATTGTGACAATTACATGAAATAATATGTGTTAGGGGCTGTAGTCAACACACTGCCTATTTGTAATCCTTCAATAAAGTATAACCCAAAACCTGAGAGGTATTATGTGTCTACTCGGGTTGACAGAATGTAACAAAGATTAAAAATCACAATCCTTTTGGGGCGCCTGGGTGGCTCAGTCAGTTAAACGTCCAACTCTTGATTTCGGCTCAGGTGGTGATCTCACGGTTTGTGAGTTTGTGCCCCTATTGGGTTCTGCACTGACGGTGTGGAACCTGCTTGGGATTTCCTCTCTCTTTCTCTCTCTCTCTCCCTCACACACACTCTCTCTCTAAATTAAATGTAAAATTAAAGAAAATAACAATCTTTTGATAACAAGGTAGAAAAGCGATTGAAAGCGAGGAAAAGAGTCTGAATGATTCTTGGCCAAGAGATGATTAAGTTATACTGGAGGCATGTTTGTATAATTGGAAGGTCGAATTTGCAAGGTGATGTGAATGACTGGATGGTATGAGGTGAAGAAATGGGACACAGAGCAAGAGACCCCAGAGTCTGTCTAGGGTAACTTGGTTCTCCCCTTTCTGTGGTCTGGTGAAAACACCAGCTTTAATAAAATTAGAGTAAAATGGTGACACTGTAGATAAATTTCATGACAGGATCTATGATGCTTTCATTCTTTACAACCTTTCTTGAGAAGACCCGAAGTGGCTGAAAGCAGACATCTATGTGTATCCGTCATTTTCTGATGTTTATTCAAGTTGGTTGTCTTACAAACTAGACTATCTTTTTGGTACCTGTCTTTTTTTCCCCATGTTTACATATTAACTTGCTTGTAATAATTGGTCATGCAAAGTGACCAGATGAAGCTTGTGATGGTGGTCTATGGAGGATTAGAAAAAATAACCTGTGGTTTTATGGGAATAGGAAGAAGAAAGACAAAAGAGAAGAAAGGCAGTTATTGACTCTTCAATAAATCCTTGAAACAACTGTCTGCTAAGTAAAAAAAAAAAAAAAAAGAAATCCTACACTCTTTCAGTTTAAAAACACAATATTGAAGGAAAGAGGAATTTTAACTAGAGCTACCTTTAATGAAAGCTCATGTCTGTAGCTGTGTTATACAAGTTGAAGGCATATTGGTTAAGAGTGATTGGATTTCCATAACTATGTTTTCTTCATATTGCTCCCAGATGATATAGATTTTCTTCTTAGCAGTTATTTTTTATATGACTAAGTAACTGGTAGGATTCACATTTTCGGTTCTCTTACAGATATTAGCAAAGAAATATTACTGAAATAACTTATATTCCTTCTATGAGTTTTAAGTTCATATTTCCTCTTTGTCATTCTCCAACTGTTCTCATTTCTGTCTCTCTCTCTCTTTGGAAATTTGACCAAAGTCCACATACAACAGATACAAAGAATATACAGCTCCTTTAATAATAGAATGCGTTTCTCTTTAGTATCTACCCTTTCTTGGAATAGTGATCCGCTTAGAGGGACACCTTCATTCCTTTGGGATACTAGGTAGCAATTAATGCATCCTAGTAACACTTAAATATTAGTGTGTGGTCGTCTCCCAAGTAATAATCATACGAGATAACATACATGAGTGCTTTGTGCCCTCCGTTCCATGCAGTATTGTAAGAACTTGTTTTTTGCTTGTGTGCTTATTTGTGTGTGTGTATTTTTTTCTTTTGTCATTCAGAGCTGCTTCTTTGAGAATCCAATCCACTAAGGCAAGTTGACGAAAGGGATTTTTTATAGGTATTAAATGGATTGGAGAACCATTAGGAGGGCTGAAAATAAAGACATTAGACTTTGTATCCCAGAAGTCCGCAGACTTGCCACAAGTAGGTATCTCCACAGGATCCACCTCTCCATCCGCTCTGAGGGGCCCGCTGCTGGACTGGGGAACTGCTGTTTGGTTGCCAGCTCTGCCATTTTACTGTCTCAGACACAATTTGTACCCACAAAATGTGTGATCTACAATCTCTTTCCCCACACATCTTAGTTTTAAATTCAGATCCCACAAGATGCCGTCTTGCAGTGCCACAAGGTTTGTGGAATGTGGTTAGGATTGATGATGAGTGAATAACTTGTCAGTATTTGCTGCACATTTGTTAAATATGTACTCCTGACAACCATCGTAAGAGAGTCATAGTAGGGTGTCCCCATTTTACAGGTGAGGATAATGAGGCAAGACAGGTTCATGTCCTTGTTCAGAGTCAGGCAACTAAAAAGAACCCATATTTGGAACCCAGACATATTGGCTCCTGAGTCTTCTCTCCAGCCATCTTGCTTTGCTGACTCTCCATGAACCCACTTCAACATGTGTCTTGTGGAAAATGACTGTAATCCTTAATGAGGCCGTCTTCTGTTTTGAAAGCTATTTCTAGGTTGTTTATTTTTCCATGCCTGTTTGCTGTAACAACAGAAAGCATATAATAATGGATGTAGAAATAGTCAAGGAGACTGGAAATTTGGATTTTCATGATGGTTCTCTTCTGACCACGATCTGGGTTAGGTTAAATCAGATTTTTTGGCCTTATGTTCTTTAGAAAGTTGGAATAGATCAGTATATTCCAAGGGATTTTTTGTGAAATAGTGTTTCTGAATATGCTCCTCTCTGTGATCACATATGGGTGCAAAATCCTATACAATGTGCAATGCTTTTAGTCAAAATGCATGTGGTGTTTAAAAGACTCAGTACAGCCCAAAGGAAAAAAAAAAAAAAGGTTAAGCTCTGCTCAACTCAGTACATCATTAAGTAGATCAGAAAAAACTACCTTTTTTTTTTTTTTTTTTTTTAAAATCAAACGTCTCAAAAATACTGAGCTGGAGGATCATTGAAGATAACTTTGAATAGGTAGATATTTGTGGTAGTTGTTCCCAGGTACTCAACAGAATCATGGGATGCGTTAGTGATGACTCCTGACTGCAAGAAACAGGACTCTAATCCAACTAGCTTAACTAGACAAGAAAACTCAGTAGATTACATGAGTTTTGCATGAAAATAAAAGGAAGGGCTACAACAGAGCCTTGGGAATGAAATAAACCCAGGCAGTAGAATAAGAACTAGATTGTCTTTATCTCCTATCTATTCTTACGCACTTCTAGGAATAGCACTATCTTCTTAGTCCACGTGGTTGAAAGTGTGGTTATAACAAATTCCAAGTTTACATGTTCTTGTTCAGTCTTTAGAAGGGATCATCCATAAAATTTTTCTTGGCCCCCGTCTGACATTTTTGTGGAGTGAACTCATATGCCCAACTTGAGTCAAAAACCTACCCCTGAACATATTGCCTTTAACCAGATAAACAAGATCATCTTATAAAAACATAACAGCTCCTTGTAAATGGAGCGAGGAAAAGCAACGCGATTCCCAGAAATGGGGAAGTGAAATGAACACAGAACATGACAGCTGTAAGTATTTGGTCAATATAAAATGTTATTGACTGAGTAGTTATTTTAATCATTGGAAGGGTCTGTTAAGCAAATTTTGATCCAAATTCAAATCTGGATATAAGGATTTTTTTTTTTTTTAACTTACAATGAAGTCTAAATATATAGTCTTGAAGGAGATGGTTAACAAGAGAAATAATGACTGGTTCATCTCAAAGTCCTGTTGGAGAGCCTCTCTGATCCAAAACCACATTGAATGTAATAGAATATTTGGGAAGTACTTAACTCTAAAGATTAAGTAATTCACTCCTCATGTCCTTATTTAAGACTTTGGAACTATTGCTCTACAAATTTAAGTTGATTTTCTAGGCAATAGACAAAAAACAAATGGGTATTTAATGGGCCTTTGGGGACCAGTCAACCACTGTAGCTCTACTCCATTTTATTTCTGGCTTATCCGCGTCTTGGCCATAACTGAGGAAAACAGATTCAATTTAGCTCCTTAAGGGAAAGAATTCAACTGTTAAGCCAGTACATGTACTGAAATGAATTTTGTATCAGGAATGAACTTTTTCCGCATTCATATTATTCCTATTTTCTCCCGGAAAGGAGAAAAACTTTTTCTAAGGCTTGACTTGGTACTATTAATTCCATTAAGTGAATTTAATTTTAGTTAATAGCTGAATTTTTTATATTGTACGTATATTATGCTTCCAAGAAAGAAAAAAAGCCATTCTAAAATGTTAAAGACTGTCAATCTTCATTTGTCAGCTTTCTTATCAATCTGATGATTTAGTGTAACACCAATGTCCTGTGAATGTATGAGATTTCCTAGAGGACAAATACTCTCAAGCACCTGTGTTATAGAGATTATCAAGGACTGTTTACTTTCTAGCTTCTTTATCTCTCCTTGACCCATCCCTTAACCCTTCCACTCAAGCCTTACCCCACCTCACAGACCTCAAATTGGCATGGCAATTTAAAAGGCTCTAGATCAGATGATTTAGGATCAAGTACAATGTGTGCATAATCCAGCTCTGATTTGAAGCTAAGTGGATAGAACTATACTTTCACTTTGCTCTTAAAATGGGATCTCCCATGTATTTTATTTTTTCTTTAATTTAAAAAAAATGTTTATTTTTGAGAGAGAGACAAGAGTGTGAGCAGGGGAGGAGCAGAGAGAGAGATGGAAACACAGAATCCAAAGCAGGCTCCAGGCTCTGAGCTTTTAGCCCAGAGCCCAACACAAGGCTTGAACTCATCAACTGTGAGATCATGACCTGAGCTGAAGTCGAACATTTAATCTGCTTAGCTACACAGGCACCCCTGGTATTCCCATTTTAAATTCTAGTTTTCATAATCACCATAATAATAATACTAATGCAGCCTTCCTATTTGCTCAATTCGATGGGTGTTTATGTTTTTATATATTTTTATATGTTGTGATTTACTCATCCTGACCAACCAGGAAGGTATATATTACTATTCCTACTTTAACAACCAGGAAACTGAGTTATGATAAAACTAAGTAATTTGGGCAAGGTGACATGGACATGAGTAACAGGGACAGGACTTAAACTTAGGACTGACCCCAAAATTTCATATAAGAGAACTGAAGGAGATAATACCTTTATACAGCTTTCATTAAATATTGTCTGTTGTTTTGTTTTGTTTTTACCATGCATGCTACCTTTTCTTCTGGGTATTCCGTGATTTGTTTCTGACCCGATAGATATCTTTGACATCTAAGCTTTGTAAGACCTGTTGCTGCCTCAGTTTTGCTAGATGACCTTGTTCTAAAGGTGTAAACTGCAGCTGTGTCTCAGAGCCACATCACAGTCCCTGGGGTCAGCGACCTAAGTAAATTCTTAGGTGCTATTGTGGAAAGTCCAGACTCCTGAACTGAAGACAGCCTTTTTCCCATGCTTTGTTTACTCTTGAAGACATCACTATTTACTCCTAGTTGGATTCACCTAAGGGTAAATGCCTACAGATTTTCCTTGACTTGTGATAGGGTTACATCCTGATAAATCCTTTGTAAGTTGGAAATATTATAAACTTAAAATGCCTTTAATCCAACAATGGGCCATCATGGCTTAGGGTAGCCAACTTACATGTGCTCAGAACACTTAAATTAGCCTACAGTTGGGCAGATTCCTGTAACACAAACCTTATTTTATACTAATGTATTGCAGATCTCCAACAAATCCCTGAATACTGTCCTGAAAGTGAAAAATGAAATGGTTGTATGTGTCCAGAACGGTTTTAAGTGGATCACTTGCTTACCTTTGTGATGGTGTGGCTCACAGGGCACTCCCACCACTCCGCATGAGGAGAGAGTATCGGACCACCTGTCACTCGCCCAGGAAAAGATCTAAATTCCAAACTCAAAATTTGCTTCTACTAAATGTGTAACACTTTCACACTCTCCTACAGTCAAAATATCGTTAAGTTGGGGAGCATCTATCTTTTCTTTATTGTCAGATTCCCTGGATACTTCCTTTGGTGAGCTGCTCCAGGAATCTGATTTCTAGTAGAGCAAATGCAAAAGCTTATGCATTTAGCTTTGATACCTGAGAGTGAAAGATGTGTTATTACAAATTGTGCTGGGACTGCAAATGTATACTAGCTCTGTCCTGAGAAAAACAGGATGCATAGATGTGTCCTGTAACCGTACAGAGTAGCACAAGGTAGAGGTCCTCCTATCTGTTAAGTCTTTGACTGGAACTTCTGTTGTTAATAATCATTTAAAATTTTTAAATGCTAATTATAATAACTGCATTAACTGACTTATATAAAAGAGGATAATGCTAAGTCCTTAAATGTAAATGATATATCCTCACCAAAAGTATCAAGGAGTGCTGTTAATTGTGGCCAATTTTTTAATGTGTATTTATTTTTGAGGAGAGAGAGACATAGTGTGAGTGGGGGAGGGGCAGAGAGAGAGAGAAAGAGAGAGAGAGGTTTGAACTCCCAAACTGCAAGATCATGACCTTAGCTGAAGTCAGATGCTTAACTGACGAAATCACTCAGGTGCCCCATGCACAATTTTTTATACGTGAAAAACTATTGCTTAGAGCTTCATTCTTTACTACCAAGATGTATGTCTAAAGT
This sequence comes from Helogale parvula, assembly GCA_004023845.1. Lineage (NCBI taxonomy): Eukaryota > Metazoa > Chordata > Mammalia > Carnivora > Herpestidae > Helogale > Helogale parvula. The sequence continues at coordinate 161,073 of PJEM01000305.1, forward strand.
TTGTGGTGTCACTATTTAATAGATTTTGACAAATTTGAGACTATTTTAGGTGGTGTTTATTCTTCTGAGACCTATTTTTCCCCATCCAGTGATAGGAATAAGCAAGTATTTGTACAACTTCCTTGGGTGGACAAGACCATAAAGAGCCCTCAAAATGTGTAGTAAAACTCATGTGGCAGACATTGTCTCAAGGAAAAAGGATTCAGTTGACAATTTGTTGGGACACCCAGGTAGCTCAGTCAGCTAAGTAGATGCCTTCGGCTCCGGTCATGATCTCTCGGCTTGTGGGTTCAAGCCCTGCCTCGGGCTCTGTGCTAATAGCTCAGAGCCTGAAACCTGCTTCAGATTCTGTATCTCCCTCTCTTTCTCTGCCCCTTTCCCACTTGGGATCTGTCTGCCTATCTCTCAAAATTAAATCAACATTAAAAATTTTCTAAATGTACAAAAAAAAATAGAACAATTTATCAAAGACCACAAGGAAGAGTGCAAACCATATGAACAGAGACAAAAAAATTATGGTGGATGCACCACAGGTGAATATCCACGGGGAGACCTGGGCTTAGGGAAGAAGGAACAGCTGTTGACAGAAAAATTGCGCCTACTCGCAACAGTGAAAACCATCGTAAAGGCAGCAGGGACAGCGGAGAAAACAAATAACAAAAATCATTGTCTCAGTTGAGATCAGAAATACTACCCAAAGCAAGAGAATGAATGTTCCTTGGTGATTGCTAAATCAGAACTGGTGGTGCTTACCCCCATAAGCCGTGGCCCAGAGCTCATTGCACAAAGCCGGCCATATTGTTTACTTGTCTTGGTTGCACAAAGTCCTTTCTTTTTCACTCTTCATGGATTTATATCCACCATTACATGAAGTAAAGATATTTACACGTAATTTCTTTTTCTCTCAATATACACGTTCATTTTTAAACAAAGTTATAAAGAGGAATGTTTCTAAAATACCCTGACAATGATATTGCCAATCAAAATTAGTGTGATTCATCTCAGTGCCATTTTATTCACATTTGAGGAGTATCCTGACCATTTTATGGGAATGAGATTTATTTTTGCCATCACAAAGTGTATCCACATGGATTTTCTGCAGCTAGGTTACATAAGTAAACTCGACTCTCAAAACAACCATGTACTTTACTATGACATCATGACTCACAGTGTTAATACCCTATGCCATCATTTTCAAATCTGTATGTAATGGTAAGTTTAAATATTAAAGTGAAACAAAGCATTAACGATAACATACATTGTCATATGGGACAATTTTCAAGTAAACTTGCCCTCTTTCTGAAAGGCATTAGACTTAATCCAGTACTTTCAAATTATTTTTCAGCATTTTTTATATTCACATATGTCATTCAGCAATATTTTATCCATATATGCCATTCTTCATTTAGGGAGTCCGTATAAATACTCTTAAAGAGTTAAGTCCAAATAAGAATGCCTGGGTGGCTCAGTTGGTTAAGCGTGTGACTTGATCTCACGTCGTGCTCTCATGTTTCATGGGATTGAGCCCTCTGTCGGACTCTGCACTGACAGTGTGAAGCCTGCATGGGATTCTCTTTCTCCCTCCTTCTCTTTCAAAATAGATAAATCAACTTTAAAAATGTCCAAATAATAATTCATAGTTCTGGAAGAAACTGATGTGAATGTGCTGTCTTATGTAATTTATGAAGGAAGTTTTACTAGAGAAATGTACATGACCCATAAGAAATAGATATATCAACTATTAACCAAAACAAGCATGCTCAGTAGAGAGCAGGGACCATATCTTTATTTAGCTTTGTGCTTTATACATATAGTATCAGGAATAAATGCTACCAATGAAAGCATTTGAATACTGAAGAATATGTTTTGTATTTTCTTATTGCCACTTAGGACTTAGAAATAGGTACCAAAGTGTCTAAACACATTTCTAGGCACATCTTCCCTCAAACAGGTTACTGTCCTCAGTTACACTGACTGACTTTGAAGGTGAGAAACGTAAATAGAATTTGCCCATAATTATAACTAAGCCCATTTTTGCTTCATGGCGTGAACAGTGCTTCCATCATCATCTTTTAGTTCACAAATGTTATATGTTATCTGTAAACAGCCCAAGGTGTTGGTTTCTCATTTGTAAATTATGCTAAAATATCTTATTTCTCCAAAAGATACTAAGTCCTGGAGAGAAAGCACTGCTTTGTACTCATTCCAGTATATCCCCCTTAAGGTCTTGCACCGTCTTGAAAACATACATGACAATAGATACCGATAACTGTTAACATTTTGTACATTTACTTAACATTTACTGAGCACTCACCATATGTCCAAGTACTGTTTCAGGTACTAGGGATGCAGCGCAGAATACATGATGCTCTTGTGGCATTTACATGTCATCAGTTCATTCACTCATTCAAAGATATTATGGAAAACTGATTAGATACCAGGAACTATACTATCGCTGAGGAATATAAGAGTGAAAATTCAGTCCATTTCCTACCTCAAGGAGTTTTCAGTGTAGTTGGAGAAATAACTAAATAGAGCATTATATTTCAGAGCTACAATAGAAATAAATACAGGGGGTTAGGAAACACCTGTGACAGGCCCCTAATCCATATTTGGGTACAGGGAGCAATAAAGAAATGCTCCCTGGAGGGAGAGATTCTTAGGCATAAGAAGTACTGGGTTGCTTTGCAGGAGGGGACCCTGGAGAGGGTGGGAGTGGGAGCTGGTAGTGGAGGGTCCGTCCAAGGAGAACACTGAGACAGGGCACGACCCATCACTGTAAATGAAAGTAGTTCAGAAATGGGTTGGATAATCAAAAAGTAAAAGTCTGTGTAAAAAAAGTGAACTTGCAAAGGGGGAACTGGAGACTAGATGGAGGAGACTTGCACACAAATACCTAGAAGGCAATTGGGAACCATTCTGATCAATGCAGAATGCGCTTCTGGGGCTTAAAGAAAAGTGTAACTTTTCTTAAATCCTACAAATATTTTTTGAATGAGTCTTGTGTTTGAGGCATTACTCTAGACCTGTAGGGAACAGAAAAATAATGTATCCATGACATTGTCCTCAGGAACATTGCCGTTTATTAGAGGGTATGAGCTAAGTACACAAGTAAGTACATACATGATGAAACATAATAAACAACTCAAGAAAGACCCAAGTTTGAAAGTCCAGGAAGAAGTCATATTATTTTGATGAAAAGAGGAAGCTTGAGGGTTGTAATGGAATCAGGACTTAAAGGATGGGTTTTATTTCGACAAAGAGGATTAGAGTTGGAGGAACTGTCATCACTAATGGCAGTAATGTGGAAAATTGCACAGGAAAGGTCATGAATCAGCCAGAAGTCGAACGTTGGCTTGAGTGTATTAAAGTTGGTTAGCTTGGGGGTTTGTTTTTGTCTGTCTTCTGTCTGGACGACTGTTCCTTCAGAACTTCTCATAGTTGGCTGCCTGTTGTCATATAGATCTTAGTTAGATCTTAGTTCAAATACCTCCAGAGACCAGCCCTCCCTGGTTACCTGTCTAAATGGCAACTTCTCTCTCGTTTATCTTCTATCATATCATCCTATTTTATTTATTTTTGTTAACTTTTGTTTTAATCGTTGATCTCCCTTATAATGTAAGTGGGATGAAAGTAGGCACCTTGTACATGTTTTACTAGTATCAACTAAGGATGTGTAATAGGCCCTCAATACGTATTTTTTGAATGAAATAAACAAATGGCTAGGTTGATAAAATCAGAAAATATTTTGAGACCCTAGCAGAGAAAACTTGCATGCCAGGGAGATAGGATTGCTAAAGCCAGGCCCATGGAGGTGACTTGCTGGAGGAGTGGCTTGATTAAAGTGTTTCTGCGTTCTTGGAAACCATAAAGAGGTCAGGTTCAAGACTGGAAAGACTGGAGGGAAAGGAGACATTCAGAAGCTACTGTAAAAGGGCAAAAGAGAACAAGCATCACCATACGTGTTGTGGCTGCACAGTTAGGGAGGAGGAGACATGGACGCTAGAAGGACCAGATTTGGTAACAGATTCATCAGGCAGAGCAAGAAAGAGTTGAAGAGGACTCTCCACTCTCTGGGATGAATAAACGAAAACACAGTGATTCCAGGCCTAGTTGGAACATACAACGTTGACCAGACACACCCACAAGATGACATCCTTTGGGAAAATCAGCTGCCAAGTCCAGGAGAGAAATAGGGCTGACCGTTGATTAATGGATATGTGTCCGGTCTCGCCCCACGCTCCCCTCAGCCATTCTGCTAGTATGAGAGCCTCTCACAAGGAGCAAGAATTCAGCAAAATGCAGGAGTGATGGCACTCATTACTTTCTTCACTACATCATTTTTTTTTTCAACTGAGAGAAACATTTCTGCTTCTTAAGCTCAAAATGCACAGTGTGATATCACCCTCTATCTCTCCCTGCCCTGGCAGGTAATTTTTCTTAAATCAAAGTCATGCTCAGCCAGGTACAACCCTGTACAGCTGCTCTTTCATCTCTCCTTGGCACCGAGGTATTTTGGTTCTGTTGCATTCACTTGAGATTTTAGTAGGACTTCTCGCTGGAGACATTGATTGTAACCCAGCTTTTCTTTTCCTCTATGCCCTGCATTTCTTTCTACTCCACTCCACTTTCTTTATCCAGAAGTGTGTTATTTATTGCTCTGTTCAAACCAGACACTGTATTTATATAAAAACTCTTGTGCAGTGTAGAAGAGATTGATGTGAGACACTGGTTGTACCTTTAATGATACTGCTGATCTGCAGTCCCAAAGACTGAAAAGCCATTGGGTAGAGCTATCATAATATATCTGATAGGATGGAGTCTCATTGTTGAAGAGAAATAAAAATAATTTATGCCTTCTTTTATTTTGTTTTAATTTATTTTGCATGTATTTATTTTTGAGAGACAGAGTGTGAACAGGGGAGGGGCAGAGAGAGAAAGAGACACAGAATCTGAAGCAGGCTCCAGCTCTGAGCTAGTGGTCAGCACAGAGCCTGATGCAGGGCTCAAACCCACTAACTGTGAGATCATTATCCGAGCTGAAGTCAGATGCTCAACCGACTGACCCACACAGGCACCCCTCCTGCATTCTTTTAATGACCTTGGGTAGGATATTTTTGTGGGACTGAAGTCAAACAATAGCAAGGTCATAATCTGAAATCAGAAATAGGTGAGTTTATAAATCAGAATATGGAAACAGAAGAGGAGCAAGCACAGAGCTGGGAAAAACAATAGTATTTTGATATAATGGTAATGCTGGTAGCTAATATTTGTTTTGCTTTTACCATGGACCGAGAATAGATCTAACCATTTTATAGATGTTATCTTTTTCAGATTCAGTAGTGTCCCATTATTTTAGTGTCCTTTTGATAGTGGAGGATTCAAGATGAGAAAGGCTAAGTAACTTCTTTAAGGTCACACAGCTGGCATGTATGCATGACTGTTGGTCTGTTGGATTTCATATTTCCAAACCTTTAAATCAGCATGCCGAAGCAAGACAGGCCTGCGCACGCATGCTCACACGTGTTTCAAGAAGGAATGACAGGCGGTGTTTCCAATCCTGCACATAATCAATGAAAATAATGGGGAAAGGTGACTGGGTTTGGTAATTAGAATGTCATTATTAATCTTTGAAAGAGCAGTATTTTTTTTAAAGAGAGAGTGATAAAGATCATTGTGTCCTGTTAAAAGAAAATTATTTTTTTTATAAGAGATTTTAGGAAAGTGAAAACAAATAGTGAACCAAGTACTCAATTCAAATTTTCAATTGCCTTTTCATTCCAAATTGTCATTCATACATGCATATGTGCCGGGACCCTCCCCGGCCGCTCTGGCCTGATCGGGAAAGCCGGCCTGGGTTCTTTTCCTGAGGGAAGATAAGAGAGAAGGGAAAGGGGGGGCGTACAGAAATAAATACAACACTCACGGTTTCTGGTTGTGCGGAGAGAGAGAGAGCGAGTTTAATGAGAGCTGCATATATACAATCTCAGGGGCGGAGGGATCAAAGTAT